>JAOVVO010000168.1:0-130178 GCA_028564675.1 Onchocerca lupi | reverse complement strand
TCGGTTTCCTGAAGTCTTAATCGATTTGCTAAACTTTAGATATAAAGGATAGTTTCGAACCGATGTCAAACAGGGCTAACGCTTTTTGTTGTTTTCCTGGATATTTTGGATTGACTACATTGATTTCATTGCATAAAAGTAAGATTCACTTATCTTGTTGCAATTTTTTTTTAATTATTGAATTTTTTATTGTAACTGATTCGAATTTTTTCTTATCTGATTCCACTGTTTGTTTAGCTTCCTTATATTTGCTAGGTTATAGCGCCATGTTGTGGAGACTATTGCAATAGACGCAATCATTTGTTACATGACCTATTCGAAGACAATTGGTGCATGCATTGAGTCTCTTCAGACGTTCCAATCTGTGGGATAAATACGGCATTGATTATTCCTTGATCTTTGTTGCAACACGCACAGAGTCTTCTAGCTTTGTTAGCCATAGAACTTTTTTTTTTTTTTTTTTGATTTTGTAGTCAGCTTGTGATTATTTTGCATAGATTGTTTCAACGTAACTATGGTCGATATTTCTCCTTAGTACCATATGAGGCTTGTCGTGGAACTTGGTATGTTAGGATGGAAGTGTTCCCCGACACTAAGCAATTCGAATAGTTTATTACGTTGAATATAACGCGTGAGATATTGTCCAAACGCGGCACACAATAAGTAACGAATGTATGATATAACGAGAAAATAGAAGTAAAAAAAAGGGAGTGTTGACAGTGGAAGCGGTTCGGCGTCGTCCTGATTGATCGGATAACGAGAAGCGAAATGAAATCAAACGAATGCTTTTTGGCTCGTTTGGTGCCGCTTATATACTATTTTTGTCCACCCATGGTGCCGTCTGGGTGTCTGGAATCCGAGACGGGGTCCCATCAATCAAGCGGGCACCGTCTTTGATAATTATTTGATCTGTCGCCGTTGATGAGTTTGGTCCTGGCACCGTGTGTTAAAAATTCCATAGCGGAAGTCATTAATATATTTGCAAAAAAAAGTTCTAAGATATCATCAATCAAAATCAAATAGTTTAGACTGACAAAAATGTCGAAATTACATTTGAGTTTTAGTCTTTACAATAATGTGATAAAACATTTCTTAACAATTTAAACTAACATTTACTATATTTACTTTTTTTTTATATAATAAAATGAGATAGAATTATACTAAATTTGTGTCATCTTTCCTTCGGTTTCCCGACAAGGCTTATTTTGTTTTAAATTCTCTTAATGGTTATTCCCCATGAAGAGTTTGAAATCTAATGATTTCTTCATTTCTTTGCACTAGTTCTGTCAAGAACTGTCTTAATTTGTCAACTGTCCACATTTCTTCTTCTTTCTTTAATTGATTTACTTTGTCTAATATCCACGCAGGTAATCGTAAAATTCTTTCCATTGTTTCAATGATTATTTTCCACTCTCGATCATTTCCTTTGATTGAGTATAATTCATTGTAAAGTAATTTTTTGATAATAATTAAATCGCCATATTTCTCTTTTAAAACTTTTCTTATGACAATATAGTTCTCTGGGGCAATATCTTAACTTCTCACACAGTTAGGAAAGCATCGCCATTGAGACAAGACATCAAATGATTCAATTTCTGCATATTTTGAATATTTTGGAGATGAACTGCTGCTTTGAAGCTGCTCCAAAATTGTCTCCGTGATTTTGGATCACCACTAAACGTTGCAAATGTCAACTGTAGCAAATTTATCGTTGCGTGATTTAAAGGAATTTCTTTCTGTGGAGATAATTCTTTCGTATCTTGCGTTGTAGAACAAACTCATTATCATCATTATAGATATTTAAAGTTATGATAGCTTCTTTAGCCCCACTTATTAAGTTTAAAATATCTTCACTGTCATCGATCATTTTCCCCATATTTATCCTCTTCTTCCTTCCTTGTCTGCTAATCCTAATTTCTGGATATATTCTGACCAATTCCGATTTGTTTCTTCGAGTGTGCTTACATAAAGTCCAAGGCGTATTATTTTCTCCTTGATGATTCTTCTTCTGACTTCGTATTCACGTTGCTCTTTCTTTGATAGGTGCGGATCTGGTAGTGATAAATTTAAAGAAAAAAAAAAAACATAAAATAAATTTTTAAATTTATTTTTCAATAAATTAAAAAAATTATTTATTTTTTTTTTTTTTTTTTTTTTTTTTGCGAAAGCGACAAATTCCTGTTAGAAGAAAGAATTTATTAAAGGACGGAAACAGTTACGAACGAACAACAATCCGAGAATATCCAAATAATTTATCACTGGAAATTCTTTCCTCTTCGCTCGTAGAATTGAGTACTGCTCCCTGATTGTTGATTGTCGCATCAATTCGAGTCGATTATTGCTGGAGTAGTTGTAAATACTGCCGTACACTGATGCTCGTTAACTAAGTTGTGGAATAAGATGCTTCTGCTCCAAAATCCGAACCATTTAAATTCTTTCAAGGCTCCTTCTTCTTCCTTGATATTCAATGTGTCGTCTCTTGGTTGGTCGACCTTCCTCCTGTTTCCCTATTAATCTGGACATTTTGACGGCAGTCATGCCCATCATTTCGTCGGGAAGCATATTTATCCGTTGTTATGAAATATGTTTCCTCTTTTGGTGATGAATCTGATTACCGTTTTAGCGGGGAACATGTTTGTCTCTTTATTTAGTGTTCTGGAGGAAAAAATGTTTGCCGACTTGTTCGTCCATTTGAAACTAAGCGCTTCTTGAACTTCACCACCTCTTATTTATATTAATTTTCGGGTTTTTTCGACAATGGCGTCATCTCAATCGTTATTTTGAAACTCATTAAATTATTTTTTTCGAGAAGAAGCTGTTGCAGTTGAAAAATGATGGACCTTTTTATTCGATAGAAATTCCACAGCATTCATTGAATTCATCATTACTATCACCGATGAAATAAATTTATAGGAATTTATGTTGACCATCTGGCAAAGAAAGCAGGGAGAGGGTTTTATGATAAATTTGTCTTCTCATTTGAAAGTTAACATAAATTGAGCTATCACGATCTCTGTGCTGAACGACGTCACTTGGAGCATGAATTGTATTTCCTGATGATAGATAGGAAATGCGTTGATTCAGCGGTATATCCGGCAAGCAAAGTTCTTAATGGCTCTGGCATTTCTCCAAGTTGGGGAAATTTGATTTCCCCATCGACGCAACACATTCTTTGTTAAATTTTGTTCAGCTTGATTATGTTATTTGGTAGAGGATTTTTGTTATTTGTATTTGTTTTTAGATTGTGTTAATTTTTGTTCAGCTTGATTATCTTTTTTGATGGAGGTTTTTGTTATTTGTACTTTTATTCTTGGTTTTTTGACTGATAATATTGGTGTATTTGATGACACATGTGGATTAAACAGGAAATCGCACTATTCGACTTTTAGACCGATATAGCCAAGCCATTTGTATTTTTGTTCAGTCTCAACCTAGAATATTTCGCTTCCTTTGCAATCCCATGTACCGTTGCGTATTGAAAATAAAAAATTCTCGAATAATAAAATATTTGGCAATGTCAATTATTTTTTTTACTTTGTTAATGTTTGCCGATGGCATTTTTAATTTTCGCAGTAAATGAAATCAATAAATTATTTCGTCTTCAGAGATGGCATTTAGTGACCACAGTGCCTTGTTCTGATGATTCATTGCGGCATAGTATTAGCGCTCGAATTAGATCCGGCAAGAATGACAGAAATTATCTCATTAGCAAAAAAAAAAAAAAAAAGATATTAGCATAAAGTATGACTTTAAATCTAAATAACTTAAGAATGTTTATTGTGATTATAATATAAATGCGCGAATTAAAAATGTCATTCTCCACATATTTTCTTTTTAAGTTTACAGATGTTTAGCATCGGTAATTAAATCATCTTTCTTGAAAAATTTAAAATAATGCTCGGAAGTTAACGGATTTTACAGAAGAAACATTAAAAAATCTAAAATTCCTAAAGTTTTCGAATAAATTTGAAAAAGCAAAAGTACAAGAATATAACTAGAAACATGTATCTCCACGATAGCCGTAGTTACTAATATCCGATGTACAATCAAAAATATTTTGCGGAGAAAAATCAGGAAGTTTACTTTTCGTCTTTATAATAAATCTTTAAATGTAGCAATTATAGCGAATAAATAATAGCAAAACACAAAATATTTTTTTTTTTTACATATTATTATTTATTTCATTGATAAATTAGCTATAAATAAATTAATCACTCTAATTTCAAATGCAAATTAAAATCTGAATTTAGCGATGCAAGCAATCACAATGCGGGACATCATCAAATTGTATTCGTCTCAATTAAAATATTTCCAGTCCATGCATTCTCATCAATCTTAATTTATCTTGAAAATCTTAGCTCGCTTTATAATTACTGGATTTTCTATATTCAAGACCAATTGGTGATGGTCAATCTTCAAATTTTGGATTACTGAAGAGCTTCGAGAGTTATGTTAGGCTAATCAGATCGCATCGGTATCAGTAATAATTTAGCATAAAATTAGGCGAAAAAATTGCGTCAGTTCATACCAAGTCATTTTAAGTAATTTTCAACGTAATGAGGTTTTTCTCTCTCCAACCATTGATTTCGGCAACTTCGCATCCTTATTATATCTGAAAAATTTATCTAAAGCTTGTCAAGTCTGTCTTCTTGCATGGTTAGTTTCATTGGGAAGTCCATTTTTCGTGATGAATCCTTCGTCGATCTGGAACTGAACAAAAATGAACTAATTTCCGACAAAATGATTTTTTCCGGAGTAAAAAATTTACTTGATAAATCAATGATTCGGGGCAGTTGCGAAAGAAATTAACTCTAGCTCAAGTTTTCTACTTATCGCTTCCATCATGGACTCATATATTGTCATTCTCAAATTGGTTTTTTTTAGAATCAAATATTTTCCTGTAAATAACGAAAATTATTCGACAGATTTTTACTTTCTTAAATGAAATAAATGAAATTGGATGAAGTAGAATTACTTTTTTCTTCATGATATTTCTTATTGACACTGGACAATTTCCTTCGGATACTGGAATTATGTCAGTTGAATCCATGACGGAGTTCTATTCTGGCAAAAAAGCCGAAGAAAACAAGAAATGCAGATTACCCAATTGATTTTGTCGTCTCATCACTTATTCTATCATTTGTGATTTGACTGATAATATTTATAATAAAAAAAGTGCATAAATACTCGTAATCAAAACATTTTTAGCGAAGTGCAACAACAGAAAGAATTCTAAGAACGTTTGTCAAAGATTATTGGTTAAGCAATATGACAAAACTTGCGTTTGATTTCGAAAACGCGTCAAAAGAATATGGCGATGGTTTGTTTTTACTTTCATTTTACTTTTCGTTTCAAGTTTTTGTAATAATTCGTGTGGTTTTGATCTAAATTTATTGCTGCAAGAATTTTTTTTTCATGAAATTTAAAAAACGAAGAATTGTCTATTTTCAGGCAAATTCAAGTGAATTCGTGAGTATCATTTAATTCACAACGATTCGCAATAATTGAATATATTGGATGCATGATGCATGTGAAAACATAACTTAGAAGCTGCCCACTTTCAATATTTTCTGATTGCATTTTTCCTTTTTATTAGTTATAAAACTTCAGACTTTTAGACTCCTATAAAACTTCAGACTGAAAAAGATATTGAGTTAGAATATTTCATTGATAATTAATTGACAAGGACAAATGCTCTAATTTATGAATTCCTTTTTCTTTTATACCACAAAAATATAAAATGGGACCATTACGGGCAATTTCGCATGGGCTAGAGGACAAAGGAAGGTAAAGCTAAAAAACATTTTTAGCCTCACTTTACTTTGGATTTATCTTAAAATATTACTGTTTCACTGATTCAGAAAAATAGTTCTGTTCAGGCGCCTTCGTTTGAATTTACCATAATTTTGTTCTATAAAATACACAACTATAAAATAGAAAGTTTATTATGAAAATTAATTTTGGCTTTATAAAAATTCGTGCAAATCTAAAATGTAATGTAATTTTCAGCCGAAAATCAACTTTTGTGCAATATTTTCTCAAGAAAAAAAAAAAAAAAAAAGTGAAGGATAATGGCGTGCTAAAAGCGATGAAGGAATTAGAAATGGAAGAGATAAGAGATACGTAATGACTTTCGGCACAACTTTTCTTCACATTTAAGTTTCAAAGAAGTAATTCTACTTCTTTCCAGCCTTGTTTACTTCATTCAAAAAAATAAAATTTTTGTTATTCACAGGAAAAGACTACAACTGCAACAAGATCATTTTGAGAGTGGCAATATTTGTAAGAAATGAATTAATGACGAATGATGCAAATATAAAATATAAAAAAAAGCTTGATATCTTATAGAACTTCTCTGAAAGACATGGCCGATTTGGTAAGGAAAGTTAAGAGAAATATTCCAATGAGATACCAATATAAGACATATTTCAATAATGTGCGAATTAATTCTTCTTTTTTATATTCATAAACAAAATCTTTTTAAAACAATACGTTCGTAATGGATTACTTTGGTTCAATTCTAGACCCGGCGATGAATTCAGTATGATGAATGAATTTCGTCTTCCAATAAATCTAACTGACAGAAGGCGGACTCATCAAGTTTCGAGTCAAAATTGCCGGATTCAGTTGATTAGAGAAGGGAAGATCTTATCTTATCTTACCTGTCAGACATCAAGTATAACTTACATGTAATTTCTTGTACCGAACGTTATGCTAAATTATTCCTGACAGCGATACGATCTAATTCAGCCTAGCATAACTTTACCAAAGTTCTTCAATGATCGAAAACTTGAAGATATATTATGAACTGATCTCGACCATCACCAATTGATTTCGGAAATAAAAAATCCAGTACCTACAAAGCGTGTTGAAGTTTTCCAAATAAATTATGACTGATCAGAATGCATTGATTGGGAATATTTTAATTGAGATTCATGCAATTTGGTGATGTCCTGCATTGTGATTGCTTGCATCGAACGTTAAATTCAAATTTCATTTTGCATTTAAATCATCTCAAATGAATGATTAATTTATTAATAGCTAATCTTATCAAAAAATCAATAATGATATAAAATCACAAATATTTTGCAGAAAAAATGTGGTTGTTAATATGCATTCATTTCAGTTACTGCATTGGCAGCTTGTTATAGAAAGAAAAGAGGAATAATTCTCGATTCATTCCCGCAAAATATTGTTGACTGTATACGGGAATGTGGCAACTCTGGCTGTAATGGCGGCACCATGAATAATGTAATTTTCTTATATTTTTACTTTTGAAAATTTAATCGAAAATTTCACAAATTTCAAATTTCTTAATAGTTTTCCGTAAAATCCGCTGAGTTCTGAGCTTTTCTTCAAAAGATTCAAGAAAAATAATATAATTACCGAAGCAAATCACATATAAACTTGGGAAGAAAAGTGGGGAAAAAATATTCCCAATTTGCGCATTTATGCCATAATCATAATGGATGTTTTAAATTACTTGGATTTAAAATCAATCTCCAAGTTAGTATTTATTTACCGAATGAAATCAACATATTACTACTTTACTCTCAAAAATAGAAGAAAGCAATAATTTCTTGCACCTTCAGAGATTATAGCGTCTTCCGGTGATACAGTGTGGCAGAGTATCAGCGCTCGAACTAGATCGGAGAAGAAATGATAGAAATTACATGACTGGCACTAAATATTCGAAAATTTTAGGTGTTCGAATATGTAATAAAACATGGAATTACGAAGGAAGCGAAATATCCTATGTTGGGATTGAACAAAGATGCAAACTGAAAAAGAAAATTGTTCTCACTAAGAATAACGGTTATGCTATAATAGAAAAGGGTGATGAACTGGGACTTAAACACGCCGTGGCGAAGTTTGGACCCGTTATTGCTGGAATTAGTGCATTGAAGCGCCATTTCAGACTTTGTAAATGTGGTACATTGTAATGAAATGTATATTTTGGGTAGCATCATTGGATAAAAATTGAGCAATTATTTATAATAATTATAATCGCCATCATTCGATTATTAGCACGAAACCGTTGATGTTGCAATGCCTGTCTTTGCAGAGAATCGAGACCAAATATGCGTTGCACTAGATAACTAAGCTATTACAATGATCTTGGAGTTCCGTTATATGACGAGCTTGCAGCTTGCATTATCATATCTTGCATTCGCATTCCGCATCTAATAATGAAGGTGTTTTCTCTGAAAGTAACTGTGAGCAACCTAATCATGCAGTAATGATTGTCGGCTATGGTACGCATAAAAAGCAAGGAGATTACTGCATCGATAAAAACAGGTTTGCCTCGATTCACTTGTTTTCATATTTTCTTTTTTGATTAAATGAACATTAGCTTACTGCTCTAAATAAGCTAACTAAAATTGAATATAATTTTGATTTTCCGTTTTCAGCTGGGGAACCAAGTAGGGAGGAAATGGATACGTTTATATGGCATGAAACAGAGGAAATATGTGCGGTATCGCTACTGATGCTTCATTTTCTATATTTTAATGGCTAAATTCTATTTCGGAAGATATTTATTGCGCCAAGTTCTTCATTTATGCTGATGCTTCTTTCAATGTAGCATATGTTTTTCCCTTAACGCTTATGACCCTACCTATTAAGTAGAACCACTTGAAATAATTTGAAACCTGCTCCTAAAAATTAATTTCGAAAAGGTCCTCTTTCATCTTCAATAAAAATTCTCACGAACATTACTCTGTTTATTGCTGTAGCACATAATCAAGTCTTGGGTCGAGGACATTTTCTTCAATGTATTTCTCAAATGTTTGAGAGACTACGCGTTTTATGTCACGATCAGAAATTTCAGGTTTTGGATCGAATTTCCAATATTTTTTATCCCTATTTTATTCTGTACTTGCTAATCATTACATATTAGTGCCATTACTTTACCTTTTGTCGTACTGATTTGTATATTAACTGGTCATTCGATATTGTGCGGGTATTCAACGAACTTTTGACTAATACAAGTATCTAAAGAATATTGTTCGATGAATGATTTGGAGCGATCATTTTCATGAACAAGCAAACATTTTGACTCAAAACTCCAAATTAAACTCAACTGCATCAAAAAGCATTAAAACTTACCATTTAATTCAAAATGCCAATCTTTTTCAAATGAGAAAGGAATTTTACAGGTCTTCCACACTTTAATCCAATCATAATTTTCAGTATACATATATGCCGATGATGAGGCTATATTAATTAGAACACAAAACTTTTTATCTAGATATTTTCAATCTTTTTCACTTTGCAGATATTATCAAATCCACTTATATTTTCATCATTCGCCTCCACAAACCTTAGATAATATGTTCAAGCAATCGCTGGAACATTTCATCCTATAATGATTATTAGATGACTTCTTAGTAATCTTTAGATGGACCAGAATCCTTTGTTCAGGACACCATGAATTTTCTTGCAATCGTTTTTCTCATTTGATACAGCATTTCATACGAATTCTTATCCTTAACCAATTATCATCAATAAATTTTAGATTCATTTTAGAAGTTTCAACCTTGCAATGAGCTTTCCGTTGTTCGGGAATTGCTACTGCAATTTTCGCTGAGATTCTTTATCAAATCCTGCAATTTTTCTTCCAGTTTTTCGCGTTTCTCACGTTCTTCGTCAAGCATCCTAGTAAAAAGTGACACTTGTTGAGTTTTGAGTAGAATTAAAAAGAAATTAGCGAGTCAATTTTCAAAAATTAAATAATATCCAATTCAGAATTCCGATTTTTCTTAGTTACTACGGTATTAATTCATCTATTCATGAATAAACTGTTATTTAATGAATCGCTAGCAGGAAATACCATTCTTCTAATTAATGTCTTGCCAATTTCGAAGAAATATTACTAACTCTTTGCTTGAAGCATGTCCTAATAATCCTTCAATAATTTGAGATAATTGAACATAAGCGAATCAAACCGCTATCAGTCCGCAAATGAACGGCACCATTAAAAGCTAGCTTGAAACGTAAATGTCTTCATAATAAGAAGCTTGAACTAGAAATGTGACATTTTCTCGCTCTCACTAGCACGGGGATCGTTGCATTGATATGGGCGAAATTTTTTTTAATTTGCATGATTTACTCATCAGAATCTTTCATTTGCCTGAATTCTGCCATTTCAATGTAAATCCATGAAGCATTGTACCTAGCAGCTAACGTTCTAACGATTTCTTCATCGCGAAGAGCTTTTCTCTGTTCGTCTAATAATTTCGTAAGCCGTTCATTTTCACATTCAAGTGCCAATCTCCAGCACAAATTTTTGTCTCGTAATACATGGCACTGTGTGCTGCGCGAACATTCCCGGTCATGCTTTCTTAAATCTTCCATCGATTTTCGCTCTATAGCCAAATTCATTGCTGTAATTTTAGAATTGATGAGAATTATTTTTTGTCGATTTTTTTTTCTGAATTTTTACATCGAAAAATATCCTGATCCTTCTCTGCTATATGACAGAAACAGAATCATATGCTATTAAATGAATTAAAGTAGCTTTACCGAATATCCATTGTTTCTGTTGCAATTCATCAAAATGAGCAAATTCGTGTTTTTGCATCGATTCTGCGGTAAGTAACCATGTAAATCGTTCCTCATCAAAGGTGCCTACCTAATGGATATTATTATCAAGAATTACAATCTTATTAGTCATAGAATTTTAGAGACATCTCAGGTCAGAAATACCTTCCTTTCCTATTTCCTAATTAATTATCAATGATCAGATTGCTTAGACCCAAGCAAAAGCTTTAATCAATAATATCTGAGAATGAGAAAAAAAATCTTCAAAATAAGGATTTACAATATGACTCATTCTTAGCTTTCTCCTGTCATATGTCTTTTACTTCTGTGAATCCTCATTTAAATATCTTTTGTAGAATTAGTAATGTTACATTGTGCTGTATTAGTGCGGAACCGTATATGTGCTAACTGAGAAGACACTGCAAATAGAATAAATGACTAGCCAAATAGAATAATGGTCGTATGATTTTGTCCGTTCATAAGAAAAAAGGGAAGAATAAACTTGAACAGATGATGTTTGATCGATAGCGATTGTTTTCCTGTTCCTAACAGTTGTTGATTTATGCAAAGGCCACAAATGTATTGCACCAGGTGTTATAGTACACCAGTAGGCTCGCCATTTGGAATTATTGATTCCTATCAGGCATCGTTTCTTTTTATCACTTTTACAGCAATACAATAGAAAGCCCTGAAATTAAAAATGGAATAGCTACAAACGTCAAAAACGGAAGATACTTCACCATGCGATATAACAGACAAACATTACAGCATTCTAAATTTAATTTATTTTTTTGAAAAATGTATCAATACTTGCAATCTTCTTCAGTAAGCTGTAGTTTTTTCGTCATTATCTTTGCTTCAGTTTGCGATAGAAAAAAAAAAAAACAAAAGAAAAAATGAATAAGGCTATATGACTCAAATGCACAACATGAACTTAAATGTGGTAAAAATATTAATCTGAAACTGATCATATAGTAAAGATTAGTATTTGCTAAGTTCAGCAAATGCTAATTACTGCCAGATATTCCAACGATACATTAGTTTATAATTAAAAACATGAACTGGCATTTCGCTTCAAGTTTATTCATTAAACTGAAGCTAATCTAATACGTTGAAATATTTTAAGACTGAAGAATTTTTTTCAGTGTGGTCTTGCATATTGAGGCCATCCCAGAACCTACGCATTAGGACATAGCACAAATTGATAAACATTGCAAACTTTTGCAGGATTCATTTTTAATTATCTTTTTTTCTTAAGTTCGTTTATTTATTATGTAATTGTTTAATCAGATTTGCAGGACTTCAAAACCAAGGGAAAAAAATTTTTTTTTAAAGAAAACAAAGATAAAATTAATCATCCCGTCGGCAAAAAACTAATATTACTTACACTATATGACTGGCAACTATCACAAAGGGTGCTGTTCATAGATTCGATTCAAAAATTGTAAAATGATAATCAAATAAAGCAAATCCAATATCATATCTTATCTTATCCTTTACAATAAATTTAGAAAAGCTCCAGAGTGGCACACCTTATAAATAATGTGCTGTACATATCGCTCAAAAATCCGATCTACCAGTGGTTCAAATTGTTTTCGATCCGGAAATAGTAAATCACACATCCGTAATAAATCATGAAAAGTTATGGCATCGGATCCTATCAAAGTTGATAAACCATTCCGTGCTTGTTCAGTTCCATGATTTAACCTGTAATGATTACAAATGAGATCTCTAAATACTTATGATTTCTGATTAAAAGTTAGCCATATTTTTCTCGGAGAATATTTTCAATTCATTTTTTCCGTAGCCTCTTATATATCTTCTGATAACTACTTTAAAAATCATGTGACTCCAGAATTTCGTCCAAGAATAATCACCTGAGCAGTTGTCCAATGATAAAATAAGCTTGATGTGGACTTATATGGCGTTGATTATCACTAAATATGACAAATATTCGATGAAGACGTAGCAGTAATGGATCTTCAGTGAATACATCCAAACTTTCTACTGTTGAGGATGATGATTCTTGGATCATTTGGATTAACTAAATTGTCATCACATCAGTTTGCAAGCGTAAATGTTGGAGTTGGGGTCGCTCAAATATCTAAAAAATTTCTTTGAAAGCTTGAATTTTAATATGATGACAAGGAAAGTTATGCTACGCATCAATGGATCCAATTATTGAAGATCAATTTTCTAAATATAAGAAGAATAAATGCCCAAACAAACCGATGATTCATATTAAAATAATTTTTATGAAAGTTTAAGAAAAAATCAATTCCGGAAAGAGAGAATAAGCATCATCAAGTGTAAAATTATTAACGGTTCTATTAAGGAAAATATGAACTAATACTTCTTTTAATCACAATAACAATATCTAACCGCATAGTAATTTCAAAAAAAAAAAAAAAATCTATATTGGTTAACATCAGATAAATTTTGGAAATATTCGATTCCGAATTCTCAAAATTACCCTCTTCTTTTCCAGGAAGAGTTAATTTTATGATAGATTATACATTCCTATTAGGCAAAAGCATCGAAACAACTTCTACTATATAACATAATTTCTCTGCTAATTCATTGCCCTAATTCGAGCCCTTGCAATGCTTCAGTCTAACAGCCAGTGGAAAATTTCTAAAATGAACTGTAAAGATAATAGTGTATAATAACTAGTTGAGCGTGTCCATTGGTTACAATTCAATATCACTCAGCATTCTTATATTTGGCATAAATTTCCTTACAAATATCACTCATGATATTATCCCTCGCATTTCATCATAAAATTGCTCATATTTTTGGAAGGCTATCTTTGGAATGACGTCGCAATCATGGAAAATATAATAAATGAGAATTCATTTAAAAATTAGAAATGATAAGAATAAAATACTCGCAAAATTAACGAAGATAAACGAGAAAATATGAGGATGAAATGGAGGCGGAAACGAAAGCAATTGCATGAAACGAACTTAAACAATCAATCATTTAGTAGATGAGGAAAATAATGAAGAAAAATCTTTTATAATAGTACATTTTAGATTCAACGAAAATACGGACAATTCATGATGAAGAAATCTGATAACTTATCATATTTGATAACTGACCATACCATATTATATTAAAGTAAATAGATAGTTTGGAATAAAAAATTTTGCTACGGAAGGAAATTCTAGAAATTCATTTAAAAATGATCATGAGAATAGGAATAGGTAGTATGATCGATTAGAGAAGGGACTGCTACATTCATTATTTACCATTACTGTCATAGTGGCTTCTTTCAAACTTTAATGCACACTAAACGTAATGGTAAAGCACAACTTTTGACATAAAGCATAACCTTTGACACGACTAATCTGGAAATAAAATTAGCCAGGCTCAGTAGTTCAAGCTACAAAATAAGTTCGCATGTCACACGCATCACACGCACTCATATTTTAATGACACAATCCTGCTCGACAGTCAGGCTGTCAGGCGTCGAAGACTTTGACAGTTGCAAGATCACATTTCGTGGCACTACCGATGTGTGCACGCACGTATGCTATGTGTGCATCTGCATGTAAAGTGAGCTGGTGTGCAGTGGGATGATGAGAGATGCCAGCCAGGTAACAGCTGATCCTCGCCCGTCACAATGCCAACCGAACGAACTTTTTCCACTCACCAGTAGCTTCCGTTTGTATAGATGTATATTGAAGAGAAACACGGTAAGATATTTATTTGAAGTGAAATAAAAAAAGGACGTAACGTAACAATCGCGTGCGCTTCTTTCTACGTTACGATTTTGACGTATAAACTCATTTCTTTGCAAGGAGATAGCATAACAGATTATACATCAATGTTGTAATTATCATATTTCTCATTCTTCGATAACAGGGAAACGGAATACTTTTCCGAAGAGAGGGAAAAGAAGAGGGATCGACAATTTTTTAATCTTTACAAAAAATCCCCACACTAATAGTTTAGTATTCTTTCGAGACATTAGCTTCTCGATGACATCGAGCATCTGCTATAGAAGGACAGATTGATGGAAAGATTCTTTCCTGCACCACCCGATAATGGAACAGGTCATACTGACACTTAAGGTCATAATTTGAGAAACGGGTGTGGTATTACTGAGGTGCGTGCTAGAGAGGTCAGTCTGATAGGTGTTGCTTCTTGTCATTTCTTGGAGGAAAGATTGGCATATTCGTTGTCCCTATCAGGAGGTGAAGTTCATGCGAATGATTTTTGAACTCATAGAAGGCGATGAGGACGATTTGACAAGCGAAGTCAGCAAACTGTCCTTTATTTGTAACTATTCTTATCAGTTCGTCAACTACCGTTACTGCATTTGATCTTTTATCTTCAATTGATTGCATTCCTTTTACACCTATTTCACATTCATCATACTTTCACTTTTCCCGCCTTCTCTCTTATCACTTCGACATCTATCATTCTCAAAAATCAATTTTCATTCCGTAATACGCTTCGTCTTTCTCTGGGTGGTTTATTTAATGCTAGGACAGGATTGGTATGCTGCTAAAAAAAAAGTTTTTTTACAAAAAAGTTATCAATCTTGTTCTAATAAACTATAAACCATCCAAGAAAAGACAGAACATATTATGGAATAAAAGCTGGTTTTCAATAACATACTAATCTTGTTTTTTTAGTCTTTCTTGCATTACTTTTGCAGTTTTTCGCTATTTCTTTTTCTTTCTTAGTCTATTCACCAATAATTTTAGTAACATTCGTCTCTACGAATGTTATCTATTTCTTATCTTTTTTTTTTATAGTGTGGCGTATCCTTATTTTATAATTAATACTCATAAGAATAGAAGATCACTAAACATAACACCACAGTCGATTGATATTGGGCGGCAACCATTTAATATTATGCACTAGTCCTTATTCTGTGTACTTTTGAATTTCGTTCGCTGTAGGTCTGGTATATTTTAAAACCACTAACTGTTTTCACAAAATAGATAATGTGGAAAAATTATATAAATGTTAAATGTTATTTCAGACATAAAAATGATCTGTCATTGTGCATTGGTGTTACTTGGCTGGGTTTTTCTCTTGTATTTGCTGTATCATTTGGCCACAAGTCTTTATAATCTCATTTACCCGTTCTTCATTGCAACCCCTATCAATCTGCACAAGGCTGCTGGTGGCAAATGGGCAGGTAAGGGATACCTACTTTCATTGATTTTTTTCTTACGACTACAGAATGGAATTTGGATCCCAAACATAGGTTTAGGGTTCTTAGTCTTTTTTGTTTGGAGTTCTTTGTTAAGAAATTAAGAAATAATAGTTTCTTCAACAATGCACAAGGAATCGCTGTAAATATGAAAGTTCAAAAATTTAGTCTCCAATTTAAAAAAAATTTTCTTTTTATTATGTTCAGTTGTTACCGGCAGTACTGATGGAATAGGAAAAGCTTATGCTTTCGAATTGGCAAAACGTGGCTTCTCCATTGTTTTAATATCACGTACTCAAAACAAGTTGGATATAGTAAAAGAAGAGCTTGGAAAAGAATATGACATCGAGGTTTTTGTTTTTGCATTTCCTGCTTGTTTTCTTATCTTGTTTGTATTGTTTGTTAATTCGCTTTTTTGGTTCTTTTCGCGGAAACATGAGTTGAAAAACGCGAAAGCATGTGCCCAAATAAGGTTATTAAAGACTTTGTCAGCTGATTACCAGTTATTGCATTGATCAGTTTTCCGTTACAAAAGAACTCACATTTATATTCTGAGCATTGAATTTTAATTTCTTTTGTGAATAATAATGATGGAATTTAATTATAGCCTTTCTGTTTTCTTTTGGTTGAGACGTGTTAAAAATTCGACAAATAAATAGAAGAAACCAGAGATTACATTATTACTATTATGTCAGAAAACGTTAGAGATGTATAATGGTAATGCACCATTACATCGGAAATACTTACTTACTGGTTGACTAAAATTAAGTATTTTGTGCAGTTTCTATTACGGAAGAAAGAGATTTAGCATTTCAATTTTTTTAAAATATATTTTATTGTAAAACTACTATTTAAATTAAGAATTTAATGCATTCACAGATTAGAACGATTGCATTTGATTTCACCAGTGGAAGTGTCAATGATTATGAAAAGACAGTGTTAATGCTGCTGAGAGAATTAGATATCGGCATATTGGGTAAGAACATAATAAATTTGTGATTTGGTGAACAATAATATAATTGAAGTACTAAGTCTTATTTACACTTTGTTTTTCTGAAGTTCAAATTCCGGGATAGTGGATGTGTCTTTAATACCGACAGCAAAGCGATAGGGCATCTCATTAAAGGAATTCACTTCTGAAAATGTGAAATCCTAAAAGTGGAACAAATTAATAAGTCATTATTGATCATGTATACAGAAGTGCAGTTCTAAAGCTGATAATGAGAAATAACAAATTAGAATTACAATTACAGGTTAGAATCATTCTCTCATTAATCACATCTTTTGGACCTGGATGGTGGAATTTCCATATTAATGATACAAATTACGCATTCTTTCAAAAATGCATTCATTTTTTATAATAATTTGTTTGCAGTTAACAATGTTGGTGTAAGCTTCAGTTATCCGGAAGTTATCCATAAGGCGGAAGGTGGCCTTCAAAGACTTGCAGATATTGATATTGTTAATACTCTTCCTGTAACTTTAGTAAGTTTTAAACAAACTTATCTTGTCCATCTGAATCTTTACATATTATTTTTGCATTTTTAACCACATTCATTTCTCCAAACATTTTTTCATAACTGCTATAAGATCTTTTGGATTTTTTCCAGTTATAGCATCGGATTTTAATTGGAAGAATTTAAAACACTGATTTTATAGAACATGTCATATTATATTTCATTTTGTATTATATCATTTTGAGGAATTAAATTCAACATTCTCGAGATTTTTCTTCCAATAAATAAAGGAAATAGATGTGGTTGAAATTCTTCCTAGTGTAGTGAAATTCACCAATTAATTTTCTTCGAATTATTTCGCTACTAATTTCAAATTATTTTGCAGTTGTGCGCTGCAGTATTGCCTCAAATGGTTGAGCGTAATAGTGGCATTATTGTGAATATATCATCTGCTACTTCTTACACTCCACTCGACTTACTCAGTGTTTATTCAGCGTCAAAGGTAATAATATTATTGGGAAATTAGTTTACAAAAATGTTAATTGTTCAATTCAGTTTCATCACTTAATGTTCCTTGTTTTGAAATGAGTAAATTCTTCATCCTTCTACGAGATCAGCTTATTTCTTATTTTACTATAGGTTTATATTGCAGAAATATGTTACTTGGTTATCAAAAGCTTTGCAAACAGAATATGCACAAACAAATATAATCATCCAGAATCTGTGCCCCATGTTCGTTGCTACTAAAATGTCCAAGGTTATGTTTGCTGAATTTTGCTTTCATGAAGACTCAATACAATTATAATAATTTATTGAATTTCCTATCTCATCTAAAGATATTTTGCAAATTCCCAAATAAGTGATAAACTGAATCTTTCGATTTGCAACGTTTGTTACAAGCATCATTCAATTATCCATTAGGTAACTAATGTTAGCATCATTCATTTATTCACTAGGTAACTTTAGTCATGGGCGCATTTGAAGAATGTTTTGCAGATTTCGCGTCCATCATTCTTTTTTGTGACAGCTGAAGATTTTGTGAAAAATGCAATTCAAACGATTGGAATTGTAGGTGAAACAGCTGGTTGTTTTCCCCATCAATTGCAAGTTCGTTTTTCCTGCTTTTATTTAATAAGTTTTTGTGTTTTTAATAAAATTATAATAAAAAGTGTCAGTTTCCTTTAAGATCCCTGCCCTTTTTTTATTTTTATAATACTGCACTTTCCTCTTGCTGTGTGGCTTCGATTCCCTTGTGATGTGGTGAATAAACTTCATCTTTCTCCGGCTGAAATTTATTTTGCTTTTTAAAC
Source organism: Onchocerca lupi (assembly GCA_028564675.1). Classification (NCBI taxonomy): domain Eukaryota; kingdom Metazoa; phylum Nematoda; class Chromadorea; order Rhabditida; family Onchocercidae; genus Onchocerca; species Onchocerca lupi. The sequence goes on along the minus strand of JAOVVO010000168.1, from coordinate 111,699 downwards.
TTCCATTAAAAGGACTTTTCATGTATCTTCAGTTTCATTAAAGGCATTTTATTTATTTTAGATTGAAATTATGAAGAATTTGCCGGAGTGGATCGTTGTACCTTATTTGAGCAAAAAATCGAAACTTGTTCGCAAGAAAGCACTTGCAAAAAAGGCACGTGATATGAAAGCTACATGCTCATGAATCATTTTTATTTCTTATTTTGACAGCTTTTTATAATCTGTTTTGCAATTTGTTGGATTTATTTACTTTTTATTTGCCTTCTGTCAAGCGCGACTTTTTCTTTATAAGCCTTTGTTTAGTTAATTTTCAAATTCCTTTGTTTAGACTATGGGAAATATATGTTCTAGGTTCCATTCACGTAATTTTAGAAATCCTTTCATTTGTTCCTAAAACATCACTTAACTCAAAAAAAAAAAAAAAATTAACTTAAAAAAAAAAAAAGAATTTGAAAATCAAAGAGTCAAAGATGTAGGGAAGACCGTATTCATTGGTTCAAAGAAAAACTTATACTTTTTGAGATCTTTTCAGTGTCACCTTACATATTATAATTCAAATTTGCATCCTCTTGATTCCATCTTTAGCTTACTTATTTGGTCTTCATTAATTTAGAAAAATTTCTATTGTTTGCATAAAACATTAACTTTTCTAAAATAACGAGTGGCCTAAGCATTGTAATGGACTTTTCATTTCCTCAAAGCGCATGTAACGAAAGATAGTACGTGAATTCTCGGATCAAACACTTATTTTGATGAATAAGAGATAGTTGCAATAGATGATAGATGGTATCCGACCGGTAAAAAAACCGAGTTGTTATGAGAAAAAATCGAGTGTGTTAAAGCTTGGACTTCCGTTTTTAAGCATGTTCAATAAATTTTTATAATTTACATTCACTCTGAAGGCGGTCTTTGACGCCGTTTTTTGTTCATTCAAAAAATAAGGCGGACTTGCAGTTTTATTCAAAGCAAAATTTAATTGGCACAAATACTACCGGACCAGTCTGCAGAACTTTGGAAATTGGGATATAGGTCCTGCACCAAATCAAGAAAGACGCCACACTCTGATATGCCAAACTGCTGATTTTCCTTACACCATAATCAAGCTGGATTTCATAACTATAGCTCTGATATCTTTGAATCCATCAGTTTTATAATGAATGCTACAGTCTCTTGTTCATAGCAACATTGAGATACAATTATGCATCTCGGAGAATTAGTAAATCAATTTGTAATATGTTTCCTTCGATTGAGAAAGCACAATGTATAATTTATTATTCTATGATGTACTTTATTCTGTCACACTTTTTCAAAAGTAAAACACTTTCATGAATTCAAATAAGCATATAAAAATTTGCATCTCGCATAATGCAACTCAAGTATTGTATAAGGAATATAACGTAGAGAAAATCAATCGAGGTCCATGTGGTCGTCGGTTCTATTCTTCTCCGTTTCACGAATAACTTTTTCATTGGTTTCCTCATCTTCAACGTCTGACTCCATGCCTAAAAGAATCTAACTGAATCTTGAATTTCAATATTGCCGTAGTGAGCAATTTAATATCAGTACCCACATAATTACAAACTTCCCCGCAATTTTAAATTACTCGTAGAAAAATTTGAAATCTTGAATTCCAGTCTGAACATTAAATTAAAATTATATTCGATTCGCTTTTCGCTAGCATATTCAGCAACTTGCCACGATGGGATGGTGAAGTTTCAGTTTTCGCTGTAATTTCCTTTCCATTCTCAGCTGTCGTAAACTGTGCTGCCCATGCAACCATATCTATAACTTTTAATGATGAGATAAAGAGCTTCGTAGATGAGGTTTTTGTTTTCTTAGGTACTCCAAATGTTTGCTTAGGCAAAGTCAGGATCGTATTCAAATTGCAGAAAAAGTGCCACTTTTTCAGCAAATTCAATAAATTAAATCCTATTATGGTATGAATGAAATAAAGAGACAAATGAGATCAGCGGTTGATTTCTCCAGACGTTATTTGAAAATGAAATTTACCACCATTTCCGGCTGCTGTCGCCGTATTTCCATCAATGCCGAACTGTCGCAATACCGGTGCCAACTGTCCAGTCTGTAAAGCGTGACCGAAAATATCAGCTGCCTGCCGAAATTGGGGTGTGCGAAGTGTCTGTTGTAATTCTTCCTGATTATTGTAGATGGGTTCCTTGATTCAAAAAAAAAAAAAAATTGCAAGTCACAAAAGCAATATTTTCAATATAAAAAATATAAAATAGACGATCAGAATTCCGGTGAATCCTGAGTAAAGACTGCAGAAATATTAGACTGGATAACGAAAATTTATTTTAAATTCAACTGTTAGTTTTGAAGTTAACTAACATGAAAACTAATAATCTTGGTTACAATTAGTATATTCATCTTACTGTTCTATTCATCCATTAAATATCGATAATTTTGAAATGATTTTAGCTGGAATTACTGAAATAATGGTCTGGGGCTCCTTATTTGTCCTTTTTCACAAACATAACCAAACATAACTCTGTCATGGAATTGAGAGCACCAAGCAAAATTTGAATCCGTGTAAAATTCACTGGACTAATAATTCAACTTTACTCTTTATGCAAAGGTTATACAATACTTATAGTTTTGGATGCATAATTTTATTTTCGTTAATTTCACTGAAAAATGTAGCTTCACTATATATTTGAAGCCATTAGAATTGAAGAGCACGAAGTTCTCTTTTAAAAATTGTACTTCTAACTTACATTTTCATATAGCTTAGTTATTGTTGCACATGGAATATAACGGTCATACAGTTAAAAAAAAAATTTACTTGACTGGGTAAATGAGGAATTAGTTGTTCAGCATATTTCCCCAGAACATCGTTGATTTTGTCAGCACAACACAATACATCAGTAAAATCAATTGAAGCTAAAACGAATATAAAATTTAAGAATAAGGTGCATTATTTCGCGTTACTGAGTGGAAAACTGTCGTTTGCATTGTATTTAATTAAAAGACAGTGCGAACAAACCTAAGAATCATACTTCGAAAAATAATATTATGAAGTTTTATAATCAATACTGACAAATGTAATGTAATAGCAATTCTATTCTTTTGAGATATCATGAAATAAATATTTTCTAAAGCGGTTCATTTTCTTGATGGCACTTCCTCAGATCAATTATTTTACCTACAATAACAAAAAAAAGAAAAAAAAAACTTCCTGTAGTATCCGAAGGTTAACTATAAGTATAAAATGCAGAAAGATGCGCAATCACTGAAATAATATTAGCCATCTAATATTAATTTAATATTAGCCAATAAATATTACATCAATACAGATATTCTAAAAATTTCTCATCTAAATAAGAAGAGATAGCACTTTCACTAAAACTGATATGAATCACAAATAGTCTTATATCATAAAGTTACTTGATATTAATTACTGCATTATCCCGATTTATTTAAACGCTTGTTTTCAATTTTCCTACACCTTTCTTCTATATAAGAATGACGTAGTTCAAACCAGGATATCAGTGAAAGGGGGTATATACTAGTCCTATAGAACGTTAACTAGTATTATTCTTTTTTTTCTTCTCATGGAATATAATCTCAATATTAGCTGACGAAATTTCAGTTCGTTCCAAGATTCCAAATCCTCCGAAAAGTAACAAAGAGCAATATTCAGACTGTTTCGGAACTTACGTTTTCTTCCAGATCCATCAGGTGGCGTTATACTTGCAATAATTTCTTTCAACTGCGACAGTTGCACTGCATTATTTGAGGGGCTATCGGCAACAATTCCATTGGCAGGTGTATTGGATGGTGTTGCTCCATGCGTGGATGTTGTACCACTCTCTTCCGATGTCATTCTAGAAATCATTTTATGTATCAATTATCAAAAAATTTTTGTCCCATAGTTTTCAATACTAGAAATCTTTAATGTGTTGCTAATATCTCCAGCAATACCTTTAAAAGAGTATTTCCTTTATAATTCCATTAGGAAATAAAAGTATAACAAGACAAATATATTAAATTATTTTTGAAATAATTCTTACTTGAATTCGTTTTATCTCACACTCATTTTTCTTATAAAAAAACTAAAAACTGCTCAATCGAATTATTTAAAGCTGTAGCGACTGTAAAACCTCAGGAATTTTTTTATTTTTGACCTGAAACCCATTAACTCTAATACTTCATCCTATCTAATTCTTCTCAGAGAAGTATGAAGAAAAAGATGATTTTGGAGTGTTTTTCAAGCCGATATTGACATTAATATTTATATGCTGAGAACGAATTTTTAGTAAGCACGAGCCAAATTAATTCAGAATGCTATGTAACCAAATACCATTTTTAAAAAGAGATATTTTAAAAGAAATTAAGGAAATTATTCCGAGCAAAAATCAGAAATCTGACGGATGTGATGTATCAGCAACAAGTGGAAGTTGCGGTAGAAGGTTGGTTGCTTCACTAGCCGATGCGCTATTGGTATGATTCATCAGTGAAAGTAATTGCATCAGTTGACTTTGATCTAGATTTCCCAGTGCTCCAAGTTCACTTTCCGCACCGGCACTGCCCAACGCTGCTAAAGTACCGAAAGAAGAAACATCGGCACGATCGGTTCCTCCACGTGCTGCTGCTCGTGGGGCTGGAGGATTATTTAATGTTTCATTTACCTAAAACATTTTTGTGTCAATGCATTTTTGAATAAATTTTAACCGAACAGGATGAAAGAAGAAAAAAACTCGGGAGATTGAAGATTTAGTAATCTGAAAATGATTCCTGCGCAATCAGATAGAAGATTCCAAACTAAAAATTGTAATCAGGACGGAAGATTCCAAACTACATGACTGAAGCTAATAAAAACGGAATTACTGGATTATTTGAGAAAATATCGAAAGTCATAATGTTAAAAATTTTGTAAAACATATCTTGTAGGAGGGAAATTACCACTCAAATATTGTAATTTTCTTATGCTAACTAAGTAACTTTTACTTTAAAAGATTCTTTTTAGTTATTTAACACCAAGAGAAGAGTAGATAAAGAGAACCAACTTTTTTGCAGTTTTCATCATCCTTATCAGTTTTGCCATCCTGCATCCAGAAAAGACGTTTTTCATCCGTACTTTTGAATTTCAACATATAGACGCGACCATCCGTACATTCCTTTACTCGCAAAAATTCTGTGTCGCCAGGAAAAATGATCAGATCCTATTTAAAAAAAAAATTTTTAGAGTTTTGATTGATTAAACATTTACTTTCTCTGACTTATGCCAGTTCGACTCTTTAAAAATCTTGCGCAATTCTTTATGCAATCTTAAGCAATTGAATTTTTACAATATTCAAACTCTGAATATTGGGGGAAATTTTTTTTCCTTCTCTTTACCGCTATGCCATCACTTCATGTGATCATTATTTCAAACAATTGTATGATAAATTATTAGATCAAAAACTGATATGTTAATATGCGATTAATTCTAATTATCAATTATCGTAGACCAACGTTTGATTCCTGAATGTATCTGAAAAACTGGAAGCATCTAAAACAATTCAATAAGACAGTTCACATCGATAAAAAGCCAATCCTTATTTTATTATCATAAAACAAACAACGATATGGAAGCAATAGCTAATCAAGAGTACAGAATAAAATTAATAGATGAAGATTCTTTTAAATGAATTTTCTGGCGGTGTAGATGCAAGAAAAAAAACTACCACTACACTGGAAAGAAAGAACTGTAAAATACAAAATGAGATAAAGTACTTCCTACAGATGATTACTACTATGGTTTAAAATTATCACTATAAGCTTGAATATATTGAATTTTAAATAAAAACTATATAGTGAAAATATCACTAACATCAACAACCGCTCCAGTTTCGCGATTTTTCCAACAAAAATGCATCAGCTGATCACTGGATTGCTTGATGAAAATTAATCCTTTCGTTTTATCAGCCACAACCTTTCGTCTATCTACTGTCGAGCCCGCTTGCAAATTCGATCGGCCTGCCTTAATTAATGTTTGATTTTAATTAATCTAAATAACAAATAAACAAATAAAACCATATTTAATTCATTTGCCAATCAAGTTGCTAGTATTCCAAATTATTTTGTTTCAACAGCAGAAAATGTTTTACAAATAATTAGAAATAAGTATCGCCATACTTACGAGTGCAAAACCTTCAGATAATTAAAATCGGAAAAGATACCTTGAACTCAACCAAATAACCATTATTCGCTTGGTTGGATCGCGAGTTCGCAAACATAACACTCATATTGGCAGATTTCAGGAAATACCTTTACCAATATCTTTGGATTCTTGAAAACTAAAAATCTAAAATTTGGAAAAACAAAGGAGTGAATTATAAAGCAAGAATCTGGAGAATTCCTACAAGCCACAACCATAGTATGGAAGCTTTTTTTTTTTCGATGGATTACAATAAAAATAAACTAATCAGCAATTTCCATTTAATTTTAACTATCTTTCTAATAAGTATCTGACAAAAAAGACTCGATCTCCGCTTCCTCATTTCTTGGAACATATACTTAAACTTAATTTTTACATGCACCAAATTGCCTTAAACTACAATTTTATCTAATCCTCATGCGATCCTTCAAAAAAAGCAGTGTTGAGATCAGCCCAATGAAACCTTCCAGTTTTGATTTCAGCATAATCTTTTCTACAATCATCGAACGGACAGAATAAATAGCTTCAGATCCCTAATATTGCTCAATCTCTTCTGTACTGCGCAAATAATTAGAATCAAACTTCTTCGATTGATATTTTGCATCAATCTTAATAAATCCATGTCAACAAAATTGAAAGTTTAGAAAGGCAAAAAGGCGAAATTATAAAATAACGGCAATTAATTGAAAAAAACAATTGAGGATTTCAATGCCACCAAAAAATACAAAAAGTAATTAAATCGATGATTTTATTCAAGTAAAACATGAGAAAATAAGGCATTTCACAAAAATATGCAAGCAAAAGCCATAATTAAAGAAAAAAATATAAGTGTATCAATCGTGTATGAAAAAACAATAAAACTGATTCACGCAAAATTAAAAAAATTGTAACTAATTGGTACACATATTCATATATTTTACAAATATGAATATAATGAATTGATAACAATTTCTATCCATGATTTTTCAGCTATTTATCAATCTTCATGCTACTACGTATTCTTTCTTCTTTCCCAGCTCCAACTGATTTTATACACATTGTAATATACTAGAGTGTAATATTCACAATAAAACAATTGAAAATAAATGAAGCTAAACTTCTAGAAGTTCATCTTCCAGTGATTTGAAGTAAAGACTCGACTTCGGATTATCTAAAATATCCTTGAGATCTTTTTGTGTGAGAACATGAGACAGTTTCGCGAGATGAACATGATAGCATAGAATATTTCTATCGAAGACTGAATAATCAGCAGTTTCTGACAAAATCTGAAGAGTTTATGAGGCTTTTAAGGCAATCTTCTAAAAATTTATTTACTTATATTTTGACATATAACAAACAACAACTACAGAGTTTTAAATTCTACGCCAGAAAGTTCGAATATATCATAAAGCACAGAAATGCTGTAATAAATTGGTAGCAGTACCACAACAAAGGTCGCTTCTGATGATGAAATCAAACTTTGAAATGTTGCGGGTAATCCAAAATTCTATTTAAGAATAAAAACAGATGGAAATATGTTTTTCTGAATCATTTCAAGATATTTCAATTTCGTTATCAGTAGTAAATTAATCTAAAAAAGGAAAAAAGGCATACTTCGAGCGCCGGTCTCAACTCCAACGAAGGAGAAATTTTCCAGTCGGCGTAAAGCATTGTTGTAAAACCATGTAATGGATTTTTATAGATACCACCAACGCAACAATCATGAACAACCATAAACGGAAACGTCTAAAAAATTTGTATTCGAATTTATTTAAAAAAAAAAAAAAAAAAAAAAAAAAAAAAAAAAGCAATTTTATAATTATGAGTGAACAATAAATACCACAGAAGCGAAATGCTTTGCAACAACTGGAGTTTCTTTGATAAAAGCCATAATGAGATCACTACGTCGACCAGTTAACCAGTGATTTAGAACCATGAAAAGTGATGGTCGCAGCGAATCTTTGGTGACCGAGTAAGTAACAAAATACGAAACAAATTCAGGGACTTCATCAGCCAAAGGTAACAAATATTTATGCTGGAATTCAGGAAAAATGAATGACATCGAAAAAAAGATAATCAAAACGAAAAATCTGTCAAATCTTTGCAAAAAAAAAAATTCATATTCCCAATTTCCTAAATTTTCCAGCATAATATCTCTATTTAAGCGTTTGTTTTCGCTACTCATAACACTAACCTTTTTCTCCAACTTGATATTTCAACTGTTACAGCTATGCTGTATTATCTGAAAAGATTTCACTAAAAAAGCCTACTTAAAAAAAAATCTGTATCAAAAAAGTAATAATTGACGAAAAAAATTAAAAAATGTCTGACCAAATTGGAATCATCTGCAATGAAAATATAATGATCGACAAGTTGGGAAACAAACTGCTGTGCATATGATTTTCCACTTCCAATCTGAAAAAATATTATTTATAATGATGTACTAACGATAAATCGAAATTCCTGCACAGAAAATTTCTATACCCAAATTTAAAAGTACAACCTTATGCAACCATTGTGATATATGATTTAACACTGAATAACATGGGTACTGCACAGCCAGTGAACACAGATTAATTAGCAATGTAATACGTGTTTCGTGTAAAAATGATTCACCCTCACGCCCACAGAAAACCGCTTCGAAATAGGAATATTGATGACCACGTGGTTCGGATTCTCTTTCCTGAAAGACGATATAACAAAAAAATTGTAGAGTCTATATTTTTAAAATAACAGTGGGATTTTATGAAACATTTCATGATAAAGGCATTAATATGATTAAATGATCATTCAGTACTCAAAGAATATTTTCTGATTATGGCGAACTATGATAAATTTGGCCAAATATTTTGCAGATCATAACATAGAAACATCATTTTCTTGATTTACTTGAAATTCTTACAATATATGTCCAGTACGCTTTTGCATTATCAACGATGAGAGTGCATAAATGTTTTGTCTTGTGCAAATATTACTTATTTCAAACATCCTACCAATTTCTAATTCTTTTAAGAATTTAGATGAAAAGTGTTGAGGAAATTACTTCAATGTCACAAAAAAAAAAAATTAATGCTACAATGTGCATCACATTTTTTTTATAATGACTTGATAAAACGTGAAATTGAAGCAAAGAAAAATCTCACTCTGAAATAATCGCAAAGAATTTGCATCAAACGTAACTGTTGTATTTGATTCAACCGAGATACTCGCCGATCTGGAGATATGCAAAATAAATCATTATCAAGTTGGTGCTGTAATTCATTGTTTCGAAGTGCTGCAGGGCCACGCCATTTCTGTCCTTGCTGCCCGCAAACTTTCGTTACCTCAAGAAGTTTTCTATAACACTTCAAAAAGATCGCAACCGAAACATTCAGTATATAAAAAAATTCCGAATCGAAACATACATTATCCTAAGCTAAAAAATATATATTACGATCAGAAATAATAAAATCTAGGTTGGAAATTTTTTAAAACATGCAAGTCAATCGAAATGAGCAATCACTAAATTAATCAGCCATTTAAATTAAATAAGAAGGAAGCGTGTTTTAGAAATGGAAAATTTTATTATTGTTCAAGAAGTTTTTGATAATATCTAATAGAATCAGTAATCATATAACCAATGATTGCTCAAAAATATGCTATCTTTTAATAGTAACACTTCAAATCACAATGCTTCACTGATGCGTGAAAAATTTTGTCAGATAAAACATAACTTAACTAACGAAAATATGAAAAATTGGCACTTTAAGCATATAAGTCTAATAAAAGTGATAGCGGCACCTGTTCCAAGACATCTGTGACGCAAGCGGGAAAGGATTGATGTTTCCGAGGAGAAGCTGCTCCAACACCAGAAGATTGACCACTACCACGCCTATCCATCGTATCCTTTCTTTTTCTTTCTTCTCGATTCTTTTCTCCCGAGATTTTCTCTCAAGTCCTTAAAGTTACTCTTCTCTGGGCTTGCTTCTTTCAAATATTTAACTCAGATCGATACATCAACTCGTTCCATGATCTATCTATAACATAAAACAAAGATCGTGATCTCAAACAGACACAGTTAATATTCTGATTAATATACCGGATGGAAATGAGACCCGAGACTATAGCTGACTCGAGATTATGATCCTTACCGGAATATCGTTGCTATGGAAGAACTCTATGAATATCTATGGAAGAACAAAAACCGCAGTGAATTGTGCAACTATTAATGGATGACGAACCGATCATTCTCTAGCAGATTCTCGAATTCCTGAATAGTTCTATTCTTCGAACGATTGGATACGAAGAAATAACAATCAAATCTAAGTTTTAGACTCATAAATAGCTTCCCAATACTAACAGGCATTACCCATACGTGCATTACCCTGCATGATCCCGACCAACCCACCAGAAAACTCGCGACACCAACTACCAGTACTGCCAGCTCATTCTTAGCACTCTCGACTTCTCCTGGTCCTAGCACGATCATTTTTAGGGTTGTTGTTGTTGTTGCAATACAAGCGCGAGAGTTTGAATATTTTCAAGAAATTTTGAGGTTATTAAAAACCTCAAGATTTTTATTCGCCTTATTAATTGATTGGTCTGATCTTTATGCCTTAAGGATTGGTCAGCGTAGAACTTTATAGCTCAATTTTCATATTTTTGACCTTTTGAGATGATAATTTAAGATGCCAGTATCGATTTCTAAATTTTACGGAATGGTAAAGAAACTTTCCATAAGTATTCAAGCTTAGTAGTTTTGTTGCCCTATTATTATATTTAATTATATGCTTCTGGTACGCCGTTCTATTCTCACAGCAATTATAACCTAAAAAAATCTTATAATACCCGAATATCTGGTCATGTCTTCTATGTTGACCAACTCTTAAGGCAAGGATTTGATGTCAAAAATGGACCGTAAAGTAGCCGCCGGTATTTATGAGTGGAGCTATTAGATAATTTGATTGTTTCGGAATACATTTCCAAAGTTGTCTTTTTTGTCTCAGTTTATTAAGATATGAGAAATTGCAAGATATTTTGCTTAGAAAAAGGTGAAAATGGACAATGCCTTTTTTTTTTTTATCGTTAGACATATTTTTATTTTTAATCAAAATTAATGATCACAACTTAGATGTTTTGTCTGATTATTTGTTCCTTCTAAGCACGCATATCATTTTATATATAACAAATGAAATAGGATTTTTCTGGAAGAGAAGAGGAGATACCCATTATTCTTGGCTCCTTTTCATAGCTTAACGGCAAAAAAAAAAAATCCATGTGAATTTTAGCTTTATCCATTTTATCAAAATATATTTTTATTGGATAAGTCATATCTTCCATAGATTTGCGTGAAAACGCTAAAAACATTTACTGCATTCTTCAGATTTTCTTACTGTTATCATCCGAATCATACATTTTTCTTGTTTCAAATGCACAATAAATTTTCACAAGAGCTTTATCTCAGCTATCTAAAAAGGAAGGACCGTAATCTAAATTCTCACAGTCCCACAGTCTCTTCGTTGACAGACTGCAAATCTTCAGTATCTGCCAAAGAGAGCAATCTTATGCGATAACATTGTTTTTCGGAATGAAAAAAATCAGATTCTTTCTCAGTAATTTCAATAATGTCTTTCATTTGAAATCCTCAATCACAGTCATTTGTTTAAAGTTACTAAGCATTATCACTTTGAATACTCTTGATTTGATAGGTATGTCGGACCTAACGCTCTAATTAATCTAGTTTTTTTGACAATAGTTCTGAGAGAAAAATGCTGAACTGTTTCTCAACTGATTTACGTTCGATTTTAATTTTTCAGTAAATTTTTATTGTAATTTTTCAGCACCAAAACAACATTCTCTGTACTGCACATACAATACTTATTCGAACGAACTCAAACTAAGTGAATTGAATACTGTTTCGGTTATTTTATTTTTACATGGCCGTATTTCTTTCATTATTATCATTTCAACAATATCTGTCATTGCTTGGCATAAATTTCGAAAAGGGCCCTTCAATTATAAGTTTTTCAATGTGCGGATTAGAATAAAAGGGTGTTTAGTCCACTTTTATTAATTCGTAACTGTTTTTTTTTTTTCTGTTAAACTTTATTGGTAAAATTTGGAATCGATTGTTGTTTGGGAATTCAAATTATGCCCACATTATTAGAGAGCTTAATTGATTTGTTATTTAGCTTCACGCTTATTCCAGTTTCGTATATTACTCTTGAACTATTATTTCGTACTATCTATCCTTCTATTTAGAATGAATTCCTCCTGAAATGAAAGAGGCTTATCAGAAATTATTAATGGAGTTTTATTTTAAATTTGTAATATTTTCTTTTACACGTGTTTCAGCTATAATCCCGCTGTCAATGATGGGACAGTTTTTCGGAAAAATAAAAGAAAAAAAAGAATTTCTCCAAGAAGACGATGTATTTAGTACTCCAACTAGACCAAACAAGATTATTCGGCGTGTTGAAATGGATCCAAGATCACCAACGACGACAATACCACGAACACCTATTGAGGTTGAAAGGTTTGTTTTGACTCACTGAAAAAAAAAATATCTCTAGAAAAATGGTAAATTAAAGAAAAGTCGTAATTATGTTGTTCGATATAATTTTCAAAATATTCAATCATTTCTTGAAACACATAGTGGCACTTTTACATGCTAGTGAAATCATTTACAGGACTCCTGAAAGAAGTTTGTAATGTTAGTCATAAAATTATCCATTTAAGCAATGTCAGTCACGAAATTTATCTCTGATTATGCTGTTGGTGGCTTAGTTATCATGATTTCTTTTCATGTGTTCACTAGAGATAATCTTTTTATTCAAGTTTTTTCCTTTGGAAATAATCCTTTCGAAAAGTTTTTTAGTACGCCGAAATCGAGTGACTCATCAGGAACTCCACCTAAAAACAAAAGGAAAGGACAAAAATTACGCGAAAAACTTCTACGTAAAAGTAATATTTCATCTAGTACTTGATTTATGGAATTACTATTTGTGTGGACTGAAAATTCGGATAGAACCGCTTTTTTGTGGGTACAGCCACAAAAAATCACATATGTTCCAAATATTTATGAGAGAATTTTGAATAAAGCAGCAACGTAACCCATATTTTTTCGCATATCTCCTCGTGTTGAGAGGACTGAGCGATATAAATCAGTTTCGTAATTGAAGTTTATGGACTGTTTGATAATCAATAAAAAATATGCTTCAAAGGCAGCAGTAAGATGGGATATCTCACTTTCTTCATATGTAGCAATATTTTGATATGTTTTATAAGTTATAGCTTTTATCCGCTTTGTTATCTTCCACTCATCATCTTGTTCTTTTTTCTTCGATTGTTACTTATTTGAGCTGCAGGATAACCTAACTGCACACATTCAGTTGTAAAACAGCTATGCGGTTTCTTGTAAATAATCTCTGATTTCTTCTCTGAATTTTCATGTCTTGAATATTTTGTATTATGTTTTGTATAAAGACAAGATTCATACGAATATCTTCGTTATTAAAATGATGAAATTGAAAGTTTGTACATGCCGTAATGAGGATTTATTCTAAGATGCCAAATAAAGGGAACAGTTTTTCTAGCAATCTCTTGCTGTCTTGATAAATTTAAATGTATAGCTTTTACTGAAATAGTCGTGTCGAAATCAGTGCATTATTTCTCAACTTATATTTTGCGTGCCTATTTATTTTGTACATTTAACATCAGCGGCACTTCATTTATTTGATAAGAATTCCCTACAGTGAAAACTACATCGTTCCAAGTACAAATGATGTAAATGTTTTTCGATATCCAAATGTATTCCGTACAATTTACCTCGCAGAACAATATCCCAACATTAACCATGAAAAGCTGGATGAAATTTCCTTCATGTTTACAAGTCAAACCCATAAAATGATGAGATTTCCAATGTTTATGAAAAAAAAAAGACAAGCTGACGCACTTTTTTGTTAAGAGAATATGCATGACTCCTCACAGCAGGACCGAAAACAATTTCCCCACCTCCAAATTGAGGAGATCGTAAGCTACCTTGCCTTGCCCTACCAGTACGTTTTTAACTATAAGGCTTAACTGTTGTACCAGAAATATCGTTTATGTACAGCTTTACCAAGTGTCACGAATGCTACAGTTGCACTACCTATTAGCAAACCAAGTATCACTTTGTTCAATATGATGAATTGAACTCATCGAGCTTTATCTGAAAATAAGATGTGATGAATCAGACTTATCGAGTTTTAATAAGCTATGCGCAGGAAAATTCCAACATTCAGAATTAAAAGTACCTAAGATATCAGACTACTTCTACGTATTCATTAGAAATTTACTATAATAACATGGCAAAACATTGCGACTCTATTTTTGATTACATTATTTCATTCCATTAGAAAAATTCAACCTTGACATTTCATTCGACAATATTATCATAACAGTTTTGTTTCTCATATTATTAGGTACTGCCACAGAATTACAACGATAAAAATAAATACATCATATAAAAGAAAATGAAATATGAATACGAAAAAGAAAAGATAGAACTAATTGAAAGAGAAAAAAAAAAGGTGCAAAATGTACAGAAAAGGAAATTAAGCAATCAAATTAATTTGTCCATCTATTAGCATAAGCAGTAAAAAAAGTGTTTTATTTTATTAATTACAAAAGTATGAACAATTCCATGATATAATCAGTTTCAGATCCATTAAATAAAGACAATAATGAACAAATTAGTGAGACAAATATTCTCTAAACAAATCGCATCATGCTGAAATCCAATTTCTAGTTTCAGAACATTTGCTCTCCAATAATTTCCACCGGCCAGTAATGGTGATGACAAATATCGTTGTAACTGAATAAGAGCAGACAAGTTCAAAAAGAAATATTTTGTAAAACAGTTAAATCTTATCGAAGAATTAAGACTGAAAAAAGTTGGAAAAAGCTCAAACCAAAAATCGGTCTCTCCCTACCTATAATAGAATGGATAAATTTTCAAATTTTAGAGTCAAATGAATTAAATTCTCAAAGCATTTTCTGCATGGATCCGGAAAAGTTTCAGAAACTGAAAAGGAATATTTTTCATGTGTTAAGATATTTCTTTGCTGTCTGGAACAGTCATTAATAAACAGAATGTTCCTGTATTCTGAAAAAAACTTATTTTTTTCTTCATAACCTCGGCCCTTACTATTAACTTCGACAAATCTTGAGGGATATTTCCACGTCAAATTTGTAATCTCAAAAACAAAAATGAACGAACAGATTGCCTAAATAATGATCAAAATCTAATCCATTCACTACTCGGAATTGTGCATCTTTCTAAACTTACCAAATTAGGATTGAACATCGTTGCCTGGACATGAATAAATGTTAGTTCCGTAATTCGATGCGAGGCATTTTCAGCAAAAGCAAGAACAGACAAAGTAGTGATACGCTTACATCCGTTTAAATTTACAGTTTGCAAGACGGGGCAACGTCGTGCCAATGTCGACACGAACTTATCCGTGATCTAAGATTTGAAATATTAAGAAAATTCTATGTATTGTTAAGACTAATTCTGATGTTAGAGTTAGCAGTAAAATTCTTATATTTATTCATACGCAAACATCTTCATTTTAATTTTTCTAGAAGCATTTACTCACATATATCATCATTTTCGCTCATTTCCTTAAACTGAATTACTCCAGAATAATAAAATAGTCTTGTTAGATACTCCGTATCCTATCTATATAATTGTAAATGAAAAAATAGAACTTCTAACGTTCTTGAAACTGTACTAGGACGTAATGTCCAATTTGGCTAAGCATTTCACGCGAAAATATTTCGTATTTAGCAAAAATCGATCTTGTTGAAATTTCTCGATGAATTACAAAGGAAATATGAAGTTAAATGCTAAAAGTTAATAATTCTTCAATTTCAGGAATTTTACATATTTATCTATTAAATATAGATTAAATTCCTCCATTTCTATCATCTATTTCGTACTTTCATCTAAATTTCACTCAAATTCCCAAAAAATTTTTTCTTAGAGGAAATCTAATTTTATAGCTTTATAATTAACGAAAGTATGCAAAAAGAACTGATTGACCTGCTCATTATTAGTAACAGAAATGCTCGTCAAGGTATCGAACGATGGAGAAATCATTCTGGCAAACAAAGATTCATTGTCAATTGGAAGCACTGCATCCAATATATATAGTTCTTCTAAGGATTTCAATTTTACGAGTAGCGCAAATGTCCATGGTCGAACTTTCGAAAAATCAACACCCTGGAAATGCAAGCTCCGTAAGCACTTCGGCATATTGTTGAGCAATACGTGGATTGTCATATCCGAAATTTGAGTTTCCATTCCTTCCTGAAATTTAATCATGGAATTAATTTCTTCAAGTTATTCAATCTAGGTTTCGCAACTCAGCAATTCAAATTAGTGAATAGTCCAGTAGCATTCTCGGATAAATCACTCAGATCAAGAATAAAATGCTCTGAACTCTCAATATAATGATTGAATGATCATCTTATGCTCTTATAACATAACATGATCCACATTTATAAGATTTTATAATAAATTTAAAACTAGCCTTTGGTATAAGATTATCCTCGAGAGCTAAAGAAGAAAGCTTTTTACCAGCAGTTTGAAACAGCTGCTGCAACAGAACAGCATGTTTCTGTGCATGACCGGGACACAAACATATCGAAAAAGCTGCTTCCGATAGAGATGCTTCCAGAAAACGAGTTGAACAAGCTGATGTATCAAGAGAAATGTGTATAGCGTTGATACTCGGGACAGAATCTTTTAATAAATTAAACCATCGACGACATGTAAGAGATACCGGTAGACGATCAGACCCTGATAAATAAACAAAAACTGCCCTTAGCATTTCCTCTGGCAGTTTCTCCATTGTGCTCCGCTACTCCCTCACTTCTGAAACGAATTAATACTGATAATTAATGAAGCAAAGAAGAATTGCAAAATAAAAATCTTAAGTGAAGATCGATGAAAAACTATGGACGGAAAGTACAAACAATTCAAAACTGCAAATCTGGGAAATGACCAAAAACATGGTAATTGCTGATAACATTATTCTCAAAAAAAATAAATAAATAAATAAATAAAATAAAAAAAATAAAGGAAACAATTCACAAATTTCTATTTATCAGGGAAATGAATAGCATTTATATCTTGAATGAAATTATTACTGTGAAGAAAAAACTACAATAGAGAAGGAAAAATGAACCATTTGTCTTATGATCTCCTGTTAGTTGTTATGTAATGATAACAAAATGCCTGGTTAAGCATAATATTAGTGATATAAATGCATTTGATAATGATTTATTCTGAAAATCAGCGCAATTATTTATTTAAATGACGAAGTTTCTGCGTATGTGACGTAAAGCTATGCCATTTCTTCGTCTCTGAATAGTAACTATGCCATTTCTTCGTTTCTGAATAATAGCAAGGCAGTAAAAACGAGCTTAATGACGAACCTTATTAAGCATAAAATTAAACGCATGACACACCACAACATTGAAATTATGTCAATTTAAATGGTACTCGAAACATTTCATACTGTATGCATATATAACAGTTCAGGAAAGCCGCTATATGTCCTTAATCGATTTGTATAGTTGAAATTTTTAAATTCAGTGCAGTAATGAAGTAAATCTTGCAATACATAACAAGGAGAGTAACAGTAAACACAAGGCGTGTTCAAAATGCTTTATCTTGAGAGTATGCTCTATGACTGATAAGAATTTTACAAAGATTACTGACAGCAAAAGAGCACTTATGTCGTACTTTAGATAAAGGATAAAGAGAGCATCCAGAATACTTGATGTGGAAATGCACAACTAGAGGTATGAACAACAGCGTAGGAAAACCGATAACTTACTCATCAAATGCATTTTTTTTTTTTTTTAGATTAAGATCCGAAAAACCAAAGAAATTCAATCCGAATCCTAATGAGTGTGAAGAAAGACAGAAGCAGAAACATTGTCCGAACACTCGACAATAAACCTCGAAGTCCCATTAAATTCAAGTAAAAAGAGAAATAAGCAAAGGTAAAAGAATTAAGTCAAAATACATGGACAACATATCTTCTAACTAAGCAAAAATCGATCTTCTGCGGGAAGCAGATATTGAATGTAAGAAAAGACACACTAATGCGATATACCAAAATGAAAAATAATCTCTAATAAAAGGAGACTAGATTAATAAGTCCTACATGAAACAAACTCAACTAGCAAAATTCAATCGACTCGACCACACAATCTTGCTTAAAAGCTGAATTATGAAAAAAAGCAAAAATCCCATTTCACCTGTCACATCTTGCAACAAAAAAGTGTTATGGTAGTTGAATCGAAGTCCGAAGATGTATCTCCCTTCCCTACCCGAATGTTTTATCTATTTCTATGCAAAATTGAAAAAACCTGATGAGTCAGACCTAATTCATAAGAGTCACGAAAACCCTTTTAAATGCAAAACGATACATTGAAATCAGTTTAGTCACTTTCTTTGAAAAAAAAAAAAAAATAGGATTTATTGACATGAATTTACTACAACTTTTACATATGAAGAACAATATAACAATGAAAAATTTACAGAATAAGCATTAAAGTAATAATCTTTAAAAAAATGAAGAAAAATATATAACAGAGGTAAAAATAATATAACAATATCAGCTGAATGAAAGCTTACAGGAATACAAATCATGTTCTCGCTGGCAACAAACAGTGTAACTAATGTAAAAACTTATCTACTGATTATCTAATAACACCATATGATATAGCTTATCGAAAAACTGAGAGCACAAAAACGATATTCAGTTTAAATGATTAAAGTCATATAAATGATGGAACTATTAGCGGGAACATCTTTAAAAAAATTTAGACGGAAAACTTCATAAATCTTAAAAAAAAAGGAACTGTTCCTTGCTCCATCGCGATTCCTCAAGTTTCTTTATAAGCTGAAGAATCTTGCAATGATTTGAAAACCTAATGCAATTCCAGTTGTAAAAGCTTCATTCTCTTTGTTTTCTCCCTATTTTCTAGTTCCTGCCTATCATTTTATTGGAACTATTTTCTAGTTCCTGCCTATCATTTTAGTTCTTTCATAGACGAAAGTCACGAATGTTTCAAAATTGAGTGTTAATATGGCAAGGAAATATTTTTTGCTTTTTCAGTTAACCTAAAATACTAAATCTTGAAATGATACGGGTAAAAGTTAAATACAGCAATTCTAGTCATTTAAAAAGCAGTTTTAGTCTCAAATTCAGCGATATTTCACTAGGTATGAGCCAATTTGAGAATATTTTAATTTCAATACATGATACCAACAAAGAACCAATTGTAAAAAAGAACATCTTCGAAAAAATGACTACATCCCAAATCTTGCCGAGGATCTTACAGATGCACAGACTTTTCCAGGTTCTGCTATCTGAATAGATGAAATTGAACGTGTCGAATGGCTTTCTTCTTTTTTCGCTTTTTTTATTTCGTTCAATCTACTGGTCGCCTAAAAATGACTTCTAAAAAGATGGAGCTTAAAATTAAAATTTTTGCAAAGATAAGTGAAGATAAAATCCAACTGAATAAAATTATATGCGCAAAGAAATGAACAAGAGAGCAGGCAACGGCGATAAATGTTTGAATTTACTGAATTAGCTAAGTATATGACATTTAATAAATTCAAACTTTTGGTACGATCTTAAAAACTAATTTAGTTCTAATCTTTTCGCCCAGAAAAATATCAAATTCTACTTGTTTCATTTCTTCTTCCATATCCCGAGCATCTTGTATACTTTGCAACCTTTTCTCAATTCTGCTTGAACCAGCTTCTTTCAAAGAATAAAACATGGGACCAAGTTCAGCTAACCATGACGTTTCAACCGATGTCACGTACTGCATATATTCTTTCGCTGTCATGATCAGTTCGTGATATACAACGTAATCTGGCATATATCCCATTCCTAAAATGATGAAATCATTTTTCTTTAAACTTCACTATGACCCATAATACAACCGTCTATAAAAAGTAACAGAACAAAAGAGAACTCAGAAAAAAATTCTGGAATTCTCAATATAAGTAACAATTACTTGCCAACGCTATAAACGAAATAAAGACATATGACAGTAAGATTCTAAATTTCAAATTCATGGATAGTAACCGAATCTTAAAACATCGACTAAATCTTAAAAAAAAAAAAAAAAAAAAAAAAAAAATACCGAAAAGTGCGGATGTTGGATGCAAGAAGCACGGAATTCCTGTTCTCACATTAACGTATTCTCCAATTCCTTTCAACCTGTAATATGATCAAAAAAGTGTAAAATTAAAATTGAAAATTACTCTTTCCCTAATACACATAAAAACTGACTTCATTTTACTGACCTTGCAGCATTATGAAAATAGGCTGAACAAATACATTTTCGTATAACATCCCAGTCCGTACCGCATGATATTAGTTCAATTTTCTGTTCCTCCATAATATCTTTCAGTTGGGCACGAACCTATAAGATACAGAAAACTAATATTTCTCGATTAAAAAAAAATGGGAAGAAAGCCGCAAAGTCTATTTGAAGTATCAACTGCATATAAACGGCAAAATCAAAACGACAAAAGACTGAAGGATTACAACAACAATCTGACCTCCCGAACTTTCTTCATAGCTTTAATATGAATAAAATTGTCATTACACCATTTCGTTGAATATTTATGGAGTCTCCACTGCAAATAGACATTAAGGAATGTAAGATGATCACTTTCAGGTACCTGAAATTAATATTTTAAAATGATATATCAAGCAGTTTTAATGTGTAAAAAAAGAGATTTACTAACAACCACTAACCAATGTGTATGATTTTTATATACATCTTGAAACATCACCGCAAGAGAACGAAATAAGCAACGAGTTTAATATCTTTATCGAAAGGTTAATTATTGCAACTGGGCAACATAAATTCGAAATGGTTCAGAACCATATTTTTTTTTTTGGACAAGTTTTATTTAAAAAAAAAATATCTATAAACAAAAGAAATGTGTTTATATGTTCATTTACATGTTCTGCTTTATATTTTCTTTACAATGCACCTGAAATTTTTCTTTTTTTGCATCAGCATCCTCTTCTCGCCCTTTAGGACGAAAAAATATAGCAGGCACTGAAAGCATTGAGACGACTGTAAGTACTTCATCACTACAACACATTCCTTCCGACACAATCAACATTTTGGAAAGAGTTGGATCCAACGGAAATTCTACCATTTTTCTACCCAAATCAGTCAGTCTACCTGAAAAGATAGAAAAATATTATAGTATTTGAATGTTCTCCTACATAAAAAATGTTCCACTACAGTAAGAAAAAATTACCAACAACTGTCAATGCTTTCAAGGGAAGTTTAATCACCAAAGATATACTGAATCATATCATGCTGTTACACTAAATGCATATCTGCTACTGTATAATAACCTATAGTCTATAGATGATCGTGCAATTTCACAAAACATTGTTTCTGGGACAATTCACTGATAATGAGATGTATTGATTAAAAAAATAAGTTGGAAGTAATATAAAAATAAATAAATTAGAGAAGATTTTGAAGAATACCTATATTATCAAGAGCACCTAGCGTCCATAGTTGATACATGCTATTTAACATATTATCCTGAGGAGGTGCATCCATGAAATGAAATTTCAATAGATCATCGATTCCCAAAGATTTCAGCAGCAAAATCACATTTGCAAGATTTGTTCTCTGTATTTCTGGCACAGTAGCTATCATCATTTCCTCCTAAAACAAAAAATTAAAAAAAAAAAAAAATCAAATAATGAATTACTCTGCAGCATATTTTTCAGAAAGGAATGAATTAGGAATTTCGGAATGGAAAGATTTCAGTTTAATGAGCCGCACTTCGAAATCTGAAGAAAAGTACTAAGTCTATAATATCATAAACGCTTATTAGAAATGTTTTTAAAAAGAGCTCTAGAAAAAAAATTTTTCACTATTTGATTTTCCCAGATTACCGTTCGACAATGTTTGGATTTTACGACGAAGTGAATTATTTTGTGTCTGTTTTTTATAGCTTCTGAAAGCATTTCTTCAATGCTATATTCTCTTTTCCTAAAGATATTTAAAATCTTTCTCCAAACAACAATAATAAAAGAAATCCAACATTACCTTAAACTGTCTTTCAGTGTAAAGTCTAAAACACTGTCCCGGACCTGTGCGACCAGCCCGACCAGACCTTTGATTAGCTGAAGCTTGAGATACAGGGAAAACCTGAAAAAATCACTTGGATTCATTTTACTTCTTGAAAGACAGCACAAACTAAGTCTCTTCGATTTGACGCAATAAAAAGGATTATGATCTATATTTGCATCTTCACATCCATTTTTATCAAAATGAAACTTTCAAAAATCACCTGAAGTGCATCCATACCAATGCGAGGATTAAAAACTTTCAGCTTACAGTAACCAGGATCAATAACGAAGAGTATGCCATCAACAGTCAATGATGTTTCGGCGATATTTGTTGCTACAATGCATTTGCGGATGCCACCTGGAGCTTTCTGAAATATTTTTGCTTGCAGATCACTTGGAAGCTGCGAATAAATTGGCAATACAGCAAGCGGTGGGGCCTCATCCAGTTCTTCTAACTGATTTTTGATCATTCCACAGGTAACCTGAAATGAATTTGATGTGCCGAATACATCACTCATCTGGAGATAAATATCGCATCAATATGAAGGTAGGAAGAATTTTTATCTCTTTCTCAACTAATTTTCCTAATTTTGCATCAGTTATGCTATAACTCGAAAATGTGAACTTCAAGCTATACATAATATTTCAATCTGTTATCTATAAAATGCAAACCTCGATATCCTCTTGCCCAGGCATGAATATTAAAATATCTCCATCTGTACCACCCAAATGGACTCTTACAGCTTGTTTCACTGCAGCATCAACGTAATCTTCCATGGGCGTTCGAGCGTGAAATATTTCAACCGGAAACGTACGACCTATAAAAAAAGATTTAAAAGATTGATACAGATAAATATGCATAAGAAAGAAGAAACCTATCACAGTTTATAGATGAATTATGAACTTTCGAAATATAATTTCAAATGACACAAATGACAACCCTCACCCAACTGAAAAATGAAATAGATCTGAATGACATTATTAAATCTGAAAAATCAAATTAAACAATGAAAACATTCAATAGGACAAGTTATTTTAAATGTTATTATAACTAACCAGGAATAGTAAAGCAAGGAGTATGACCACCAAAGAAATTAGCAAATTTTTCAGCATCCATAGTAGCTGAAGTGACAATAAGTTTGAGATCCGCTCGATGGGCAATGACATCTCGTAAAAGGCCGAATAACACATCTGTGTTCAATGACCTTAATATAGTATGTATAAATAGAAATTTAGCATGATGTAAACACAATAGCTAAATAAGAAGTAATTTATTTACAAATTTTAAGTATTTATCGACTGGAGCTAATATATGACATATAGTTCTTTTTAAATTAAAGATCAATACAGTAATCACTAACTATTTTGGTCTCTAAAAATCCCTCCAAGCAGCTAACTAGCAAACCTTTCATGTGCTTCGTCCATGATTATAGCAGAATACTGATCTAAATCTGGATCACTCAAACATTCGCGGAGCAAGATACCATCGGTCATGTACTTGATTCGCGTATTTTCCGAAGTGCAATCTTCGAATCGAATAGCGTAACCACATTCTTGACCTAACTCAACGCCCATCTCTTCAGCGACTCGTTTTGCCACAGACATTGCTGCTACACGCCGTGGTTGTGTGCAACCAATTAGACCGAAATTACCTGCAATATTAGCATATCTTCTGCTTATCTCCAAAGTGAATATAGAAAGTGGTCAAAATAACAACTGTATGATTCTGAAACAATTTTAATAAAAGCTGGCTTGTTAATATTATAATAAAAAGTAAAACAAACCATAGCCATCTTCGAGTAAATATTGAGCCAACTGTGTTGTTTTACCACTGCCTGTTTCACCAACAATAATAACAACGCTGTTATCAGCAATAACACTAAGCATTTTCTGCCTTACGGCAAATACGGGTAAGTATTCCCGTTGCTCTTTAATGGATTTCTTCAACGCAAAATCCGAAACTGCTCCCGATTCGACCAGATGAGATGCAAACTGTTGTGATTCTCTTAAAAAATGTTTATTTTGGGATATACATAAGAATAAAAGAGTCAAAAAATGCTCCTTTGTAAAATGAAGTAAAATGCATGCACTTTTGTAAGTTCTTGGCAGAAGAGTTTTATTAGAAAATGTGTTAATTATAAGATTCACGAAGTGTATCTTCAAAGAGTCATTGATTTCTGATCAGCGATTCTCAAAAAAAGCACTAAAATCACTTCATTTATTGAATCAAAATTTGAGAAAAGTTGAAAGTTATGTCTCCTAATTGTTTTAGTCTATTCTCTAGTTTACTCAGATCATAACTTCCAAAAAGAATGATAACTTGAAAGTACTCCAATAAAACGACAAAGAAAGAAATTCCAAATTTGCAACATCAGTTGAAAATTATAAAAAAATATTCATGAAAACCTTGAATCTACCTATAGAAGATGCCAGAATCATCTCCGCTTGTCTCATCAGGTATTGCTTTAATGCCCATTAAATTTCCCAATTTAGAACCTGCCAAATTCCAATGTTTTTCTTGTGCTTTTTTTTGCTCTTCCTTTTCACGCCACATCCGGACAACCTATTACAGGATAAATATATTTGCAGATTTAATTCTGATTCTTTTTCTCAATTTTTCTAGAAATACAACAATAAAATAGAACAAATTCATTAACAATTCTGAAAAAAATAAAAAAACAAGTGATAAGTCATTTTAGAATTTTAAAAAATTGCAGAATGTACTACTTTGCTTCCTTTTGCGGCAACAATAGCAAGATCAGAAGTTATGTCCTTCACAGGAACAACTGGTTTATTTTGTTTTGTGAATATGAAACGTCCATCCAAAAATGGTGGCACAACATTCTGCACCAGCAGTGTTACTCGATTTTCATCCGATTCATCATCAAGAAAATCGTCGTCATCAGTAAGAGATACAACACCTGTATTTAACTATTAAATTTTAATTACAAAAAGAAACTCATTTATCGACATAGCAATAATAAACAAATGGATATAATACTATATTTGCATTCTAGTAATACATTTCTGGCAAAGAGGTAAAAGGGACTAATAAATCACATAAAAATACAGCATGTATAAAATAAATTATTAGTTGCTAACCTGATCTTGCCAGACGATTATTTTCCCACATTTTATTGTCCTTTTTAATTTGTTGTTGGCGAACCGTAAGACGGGGCTTTTCACGTTTTTGCTGCCATTGTCTTTCTTTCTTTTCTATGTATTCTTGCGAAACCTATAAATGGTTTGAAATCTTTTCGCAATTTTAATTCTAATAATAAATTGAATTTTTCAAAGAATTAAAATTACAATTGGACGGAATGTAAAAAAAAAAAAAGATCCAAATATCTGAGAAATAAAGCACTGCTGCTAATATTGATCACTTATCGGATGATTGATTTTAATACCACTTTTTTAATTCATTGCTAATCAGTCATCAGTACAAAAATATTCTTTTGGCCTACGAGAACGTATGGTATATATCTCTGTGTTCTCCATATTCAGAAATTCTTCAAAATCCTACTTTTGATATTTTATTATCCATAATAAACCATTGTAAGAAGGAGTTACCGAAGCAACTAAAACATTCCGTACGAAAAAAACCAATGTCCAGTAGTTTCAGTTGTAATCTATATTTTTCGAAAATTTTTTCATCATAGTTTTAAAATATCCAATGAATAAATTATAAGTACATGTCAGATTTTTTTCTGGAATAAGAATTTAAATTAAAGAAAAGAACCTGAGAAAATGGATTATTTTCATCATCATAGCCTTGGTCATTGCCGTACCAATCTCGATCCAATTTTTGTTGTTCTCGTTCCCATTCTGCTCTTTCAAAAGCATCACGAAAGCTCGGAATCAACTCACCCTCCTCCTTAACCGAACGAATCGTATCCTCCCGAGTCCTGAAATACACTATTTTATTATCCGAAATACAGATAAATTATTTTCCTCAAATCTGATAGGAGTACGCTATAATGCACTTAATTTTAATTCACGAGAAGCACTCTGCAAAACGAAAATATAATGAAAGATTACTTCTGGCAGATTATTTATGAGCTACTCAAGCTTCCTATTAGCAAAAAATTGAAAAGAATAGGAACAAAGACTGGTATAATGAGTTCTCATATTTTCTTTTTTTTTTTCTTTTTGGAAAAACTCATTGCTGAAAATTCCTATTTGTACTATTGATAGAATAGAGGAATGCACAATTTTTTTAAGTAAACGAAACAGTTCCAATACAAAAATCTTTACTTTACTATGATTGTGTCTATTGTTTCAACCAATTCAAAAAAAAAAAAAAAAATCATAGAATACAACTGATTACTTTTTTTTATTACGCTTTTGTCGTTCTCGATTTCGTTCACTTTGCCAAATACTCGAAACACTGCGAGATGAACATATATCATCATGATGACCAGATGAAGTCGGTGTATCCCAGCTTGAATGGTATCTTTTTGATATCTGTCCTGAATCATCTTCTTCCCAGGCTGAACGTGATGGAGTGTCAGGTGCCTAGAGCAAATATGACATCATAGTGGATCGAATTTAAAATACATAATATTGCATGTTGGTAACATATCTGTGCTTAATTCTATCAATACAACGAAAACATATTTAATCTCACCTTAAAAATGGGAGTTTCTGCATCTCGATCTCGTGAATCTTGACTTCTGCGATTTTTTTCCCTACTTCCTTCGTCATGATGATGACTTCTCTGTTTACATTCATTTTTCCTCGTATCAGCATAAATTCCGCGTCTTTCTCTTTTGTCCTTTCCGAATACATAACTTAAAAGAGTTCCTGGTGGATAAACACTAAATAGTCAAAGAAATAAAATTATTCATAATTCGCATATCATTTCATTTTTGCAGTATTTTTGACATTTTAGAGATATGATACAAGCAGATCTTTTTATCATGAAATTTGCTTCATAATAAATCTCGATCTGTGATGCGGTCAAGTAGCCAAATCAAATAAATCATAGAGTATTACTGGGAAGCAGACAATTCACTGTTTCTTTTCTCCATTACAATAGAAGGAAACTATCATAGCTTTCAATATAATATGACTTTAACAATACTCAATTGTTTTTCTGTCCTCCTAAATTCAAAAATTTATATCAAATACCAGAAAATTATGCAACTTACACGGCAATTTGCTTGTGTATACTCTCCGAAAGGCCTCCAGGCGACCCATCTTCAGCTCGACGCTTCCGAGAATTTGCCTCAAGTCGAGCACGAGACTTCGCCAGCACATCCAAACCAAGAAGTGATTTTCCGGGATGTTTAAAGAGCTCATCATTGTTACTCGTCTTTTTACGAATAAATAAACCACCTTTCATATTTGATGTGCCTTCCAAACGATTCAAACCATCATCACTCGCCATCTAATAGAAAATTTTTGAAATTTCTATAAAACTAATATTTAACACAAATCAAACGATGTAAAGATTAAATGAAAGATTCACATGCACTAACAGCTCACAACTGAGCTAGACAAAATAAGAAATGAGTCTTGGTGCACTCGAATATTGAAATTTAAATTATGTTTTCCAAAGTAGCAAACCAGAAGAAATTTTATCTAATGAATCACCTCCTTTGATCAGGCAAATCCCTAATAAAAATTATTTTAACAGTTGATTTGCAACAGAAATCAGTAACGAACTTTTGACTAATTTCCAATAAATTCATCTTTCCAGAAAATTCACTCCAAAATTTCACTGCCCAAATATAAAATGAAGGAAATAAACTTTCCGGAAAGAATATCTCAGCATACAATACGGTTAACAATCTCAAGTTTTATTAGACAGCATTCAATACCTCGAATGAAATGATGGCATGTGATACCATTTTATCACATTTATGAATTACACGGTTCCAAATTTATTTCCATTATTTGTGAGCAAAAAAAATTCGTAGAAAACAAAATGAATGTACAACGAAAAAAAAAAAAACAAATCACTTCAAAAACTAGCAAACGAAAAAAAGATTATAAATCATTGTGTACAATCATTAACTATCATCAAATTTCAATTAGGCACCCCTTCCAGACATAAAATATATCATATACTCCTCCAACGCTGGCAAAAGATAACATAGCAAATACAGCACTGATAAAAGCTTTATATTACAATATTTTCGGAAATCAAAAAAAAAAAAAAAATGACAGCATAATGGGACCCTGGCACCAATGGACGGCGAGCGAAGCAGATGCAAATCATGATATTTTGAAAGACTGCACAAAATCTGCCAATGAAAGGTAGCATCAAGGTTGATTTTTTCCAAATTTCTATGAAAATTTAATTAATAAAAGGATTTGAGTCAAACTTGATAATTATGAAAACCATATCATTAATGTAATGAATTCTGAATTAGTTCAAGTAACTTATTAAAATTTTAAAAAAAACCTGAATTCAAGAAATGAGGTTGGAAATAGTTTTTTGGTTTGCGAAAAACCTAGCACCTCAAGGCACAAATCAAAAGAAAATAATATGAATACTGTATGGTGGAGAAAAAAATAATAGAGAAACCAAATCAAACTCGATTTGGGAATTATTTGAGCTACTTTTGGAATTAGACGCTAAGATATTTTATAGCGTTTAATTACAGAAATCTAACTTCCATTTTTTAAGAATATCTAAGCTCCAGTGCACTAACTTTTTAACTGAACTTCTTTAAATGTAAAGAACGAAGCAAAGAGATGTATCAGTTGAGAATTAATAGTTAAAACTGAAGTTGAAAGACGAAAAGCATTGAAATAACACATGTATGTGCTATTTGCAAAAAATTACGTAAATAATCTAACAATATTACTTCATATCGATGAAATGTTATAAGGGTTCATCTCCTCAAAAATTTAGAATGCATGAAAGTAAGGGACAAAAAGAAACAGAAAAACGAAAATAATAATTAAAAAATGCCAAGCGCTTGATAGTATTAATGAAGACAATAATTCGAAAGGATGGAAGTAATATTCTAAGCATTCATAAATATGAAAAAAAGGATATGGGAAAGATATATAAGGTAAATAAACTGACAGAGCTATAGAGAATTAACTTCTGATTTTTCGATTGTGTAAGGTCGAGCAATGTTAGCAGCGAAAAACACGTTGAAACTTGAAAGTCCCAAGAAATACAAAGTTAAGTTAGATATAAATCCGTATTAACATTTCGCATAAAGCTGAAATAGAGTTAAAAGAGTCAGCAATGAAGGGTTATTATAAGAACTCAAAGAAAAAAACGAATGCTTCTTTTTAATTTTCTAAAAGCTAAGCTACAAATGATCAGCTTATGCTTCCACGAAACATCAGGAGAGGATGTCCAATAATAGTAGCAAATTTTTCAATCATATAATTCATTCAATAATTCACTACAATTCATTTAGTCTTCGCTTGTACGATCAAAACGCATAAAATGTGTGTCGGGAAACAAACTGACATCCGACAGAAAAATGCTGCATGTCAAAAAAATTCGAATCAAGAATATTATGAATGAGATTATTTATGTTGCCGTGTTGTCCGACGCGGTAATGTATTGTATATTGTTTCTGATGTGGGCGATCTTCGACGTCTCGAACTACGACGCACATCCAATGATTCGGCTTGTTCTTCCTGTTCCCCAATCTATAAATAAGCAAAACTGATGTCTATATTTTAGTACTAAGTTGAAAAAAAAAAAAGGTAGGTTATATTTTTAAGCGCTGCAGTGGAAGAGAAGAAGTAAGGGATGAAAATCACCATAGGTTTCCAAGACAATCTGATTTTTTAGTTCAATATATTGTGCGAAACTGACAGACTGCACGTCTATATGATCTAAAATGGCTTGTGGTGCAAGTGACAACCGTTTATATTTACTCACTGAATAATTATAATTTGAAACCCAGAATCATGCTTTTAAATATAACGATGTATTCTGCGTTCGCGTTAACCCTTCGGTACTAACAAAAGTTGCGAAATAATAATAGAAAACCAATATGTTGACAAAGAAAAATATCATGAAAATGTAGAAATTATTTTACAAAAAAAAACTTGAGGTTGATAATCACTTAAAATGCACAAGAAGTCCCGTTTTTCATTTCTCGCAGTTAAGAAAGTTTCTATAACTGCGACCAGCGTCTTTAGAAAATTGAACTTACGCGAGTAATATCTTCTTCCAAACCATCTACAGTATCACTGACATCTGGTTCGTGGTCGTCATCTTCTTCTTGGATTTCTGTTACACGAATCAGTTTTGACGACGATAATTCTCTTAAATTTGAACTTGATTGGTGAAGAAAGCGAAATATTATATTAATGCAAAAGACACAACCTATAATTATATAGCTTATTACAGTGCAATAATTTTTAATGATGAATCTTTCAAGCCATCATTCAAATGTCTGCACCTGTTATTAATATCACTGGTGCTATATGAACGTTGTAGTTGTTGTACAAGCTGTGCTTGTCCTCGTAATGCGGCTGTTGCAATAATTTCACGAGCACACAATATTCCTCTGCTACCTAATCGCATTACCTTAAAATGGTCATCTAAACACTCGAAATTTCATAAATTTAATCAATAAAAACCATAAGAACTCAAAAAATTCAAATATGTCTCATCCCTCGGTTCCTCAGAATAATTTTGAGAAAGTGATCTAGCGCAACAAAAAATAACATTTGAAAAAATATGAAATTATATTGGCCCAAATAATTTTATACAAGTTCTTTTCTCTGGTCATGACAGGAAATCTTTACTATAAATCGCAGAATTGTAAAGCATATAAAAAATAAGAAAGTTCTGTTAATATTAATAAGATTCAAAAGTGAAAACTTTATAATTTTCAACACTGGAGCTCCTATTTCAAACATTATAAGCGGAAAACCAACTATCAATACTCCTACTTTCATATTCTACTGCGATAAGAAAACAAAAATAAGTTACATTAATTCACTGATTCATCATAATAGAACCAACCTGATTATAACTTTCTGACTTAGCGTGTTCGAGCAGCAAATCGATGTCTTTTTCGTGTTTCGTTAATGTCGGATGTACCCACTGCAAAAAGATGGAATACTTGGATATATGTTTGGTAAATGTATTTGTATGATTTACATTGATACTACTTTAATGCTTGCTAGTCTTAATTTAGTATTCCACTAAGCACTGATTACAAAGGAAAAAAATTCCAACACAACAAATACACATTAAGATGGTTAAAATATGAAAGTGCCTTAATAACACTGTCTATCATAAAACAATTAGCCAAACTCAAAAGATCAAATAGCTAATATGTTCGAAGCAATGGATATTTTCAAAAGCTAATATGTTCGAAGCAATGGATAATTTCAAAACAAAATTAAAATGAAATTTATGCACAGGAAACTGACTTTCCTATACAAAATTGAAGCGCCTTTAGTCCATGGACTCAGCAACCACAAAACGAAAACAATTTTTAATTCGTAATAAAATGGTAACCAAAATGAGACAATGACATCAGCAATTGTTTCTATGAAGCAGAAGAAAGCGAAAACAATCCAATACATCATCCATTTAACATATTCTCTTACATCCTGCAAATTTTTCAGGAAATAATTCCAATGCATTTTAATTTCAAAAGCCCATTCTGAAAAATTTGATATTCGAACATAGATGACTTAAAAAGTCTTGAAAACTTAACTGGTTTTCATAAGTTAAACCACAGAAGTTTTCTCCTTTTCTAATGATGGCTCTTCTGTTCTATGCCGAATATAAAAATTAACAACGTAACCCAGTTAAGTTCAAAAGATATTTCGAATAAATCGTTCATATCAAAAGGCAGTCAACAATACTGATGACTTTTTATTCAAACCTACACACTTTGCTGCAGCAGAATAAGAACATCAAGTAGTTCCAGTATGCCAGGCCAAATCTGCTTGGAATATGAGAGCGAAGGAAACATGATTGACTGATTAATGCTGGCTAGTAAGAACTGTCAGTGAATGAAAAATATAAGACTCTAATGGTATCTCCAGTTCGGTAAGTTCCTTTGAGAAGCAGTGATGGGTCATTCCGGCGCATAACTATGCCATTATCAGTAGATGTTCTGTACAATGCGTATAATTAAAAATAAAATGTGCTTATTTCAGCGACGAATATTTTGACAACTTTATTTTGATCCTAGTCATGACCTCCTGTGTTTGAAATAAATTTGGAGGGGATAAAAACTAAATAAATTTGTGTCAGAAACTAAAACTACGTTCTAAAGTTGTGAAAGAAATAGTTACTATGAAAAAGTTACTAAGAAAAACTTATGAAATAGTTACTAAGAAAAACCTTTGTTCTGACAGCTTTATAACTTCGATATGCAGGATAGAGAGTGCCGGCTGTGAGCACAACAATTCGTGAGAGGAACACAGAAACCATTCTAATTTTTTCCTGAAATCAATCTATGTATACTACGTCTATCGACGAGGAAAAGTAAAAAAAAAAAAAAAACAACAAACTGCATGAGATCTAGTAACTGGAAAGAAACCGAGCAACAGTATAATTTTAGCAAAAACAAGTTCTAGACTTAATATACAAAATACTGGGATTTCCCGACCACTCACGCACCCCCTGTTGACCCATGACCTCCCCATCCCTTTTCAGTTTGAAGTCACTCAATTGCAATAACAAAAGGACTACTGGCACCACTCCAGCTACGGAATTACATCTGCACGAAACTTCATGCTCCATAGACCCACCCATTTCACCCATCTGTTCGAGCTTTAATCTTCATAAAGTTCGCCCAGCTCGAGTATTCGGCGTGGGAGATATTTTAGAATTGAGGAGATGAGAGATGTGCAAGTTGTGGCGGCGGCGAATCCATTTGTTTATGATGTTGTCCCTAGCTGTAGAAAAGTGACAAGAAAACGAGCCAAACATTCATCACAATAAATGGTTCCACCTCCTTTGTCAGGGTAATGATACTAATGGTACCGAAGTAATGATACTAGATGAGAAACAATGATACTAAATGGTAATTTAGTATCATTGCTTAATTCCTCAACAATTGATCTATCATTGGGAGGCCCAACAAACGATGGAAGATTGTATTATTGCGTATAATCGGTATATAACAACCATTGGTTAAAGAGATTTTAGCTGTAAAAGCACTATCGTTTTTAAAGTATCTCCTGTGCCATGTTTCTAAACAAAAAAAGGGCATGAAGAACACTTTTTTCTAATGAGATTTTGTTACATTTTAAAACATAATAGAAATGAGAAATGCCTTTTGGTATGTGGGCGGGTCTTCTGGAAAAAATTAGGAAGTTTATACAAGTCTAAAAATTATGTTTTGAACTGGACAGAACATTAAAATTAAGCAGTATAGAGCTTCCGTTCTGTACATTTGATCTTCTTGTGGGTAAAGCAACAGAGATTAAGACACGCCTATTCTGTCTTACAGAATATATTCCCGGAAACTTCAAAGAAGAGAAAAAAAACTGTGCTACGGGACTATCAATTTCTAAAAACTGGGAGGTACAAAAATTTAAGGACTAGAAATGCAACTTGCTTTTGGAGGGAAAGTATGAATTACTTCTGGAAACAAAATTGTTAACTTCTGTTTAAGGCTAATAGCATTGGTCGCGGTAATAGAGAGCAAACTTGAGAAGTAAATAAGAACACACGATCGCATTGATAAGAATGCACTTGGACAATAAAAAGGACTCACTGATCGCACTGATACGAACGTACTTAGAAAGTAAATAATACTTAGGAAGTAAAGATGCACTGACCTATAATTCTTTTTCATTTTGTAGAAGTACTCAAATAAAAATATTATCCGATCGTACGGAAGAAAAAAACAGAGCGATCAAGATCGACAAATTGTCGGCTTCACATCATTTTTATCCAAGTTATAAATGCACTTTAAGATTTAAAATAAATTTAAAGCTTAAGATGAAAACTTAATTTAGACATATTTCGAAAGCAATCTGTCTGTCTTTTTAGCATAAAGATGGACTTTCGGAAGAATATTCGAAAATCTCTCGGGTCGTACTGAGAAAGATGGTAAGTTTAATTTCCGGAACAGAGTGTACATAAATTAATCACATATTTCATGTTAAACAAGTTATAAAAGATAGACTGTCAGTATGATATATGTCATTTGTGTCCTTGACTGCTGATTTTTAAATAAAGTGTGACTAATATTAAAATGGCGTTGTCAATTTAAATTTGGCGATTTGAAAGGAAAAAGATAAAAAAAGAGAAAGTAAATGAGGAGAAAAAATCTGCAAAAAGTCACTGGAAATGGATTCTTTTCACTTTCAGCAGCAGCATTTATGGCAGGTTATGAACAAATCTTCATAGGAGCGTGAGGCTAATCGAATAATTTTTATGCTTTTAATTGATAGTGTCAATATCGGAAGCCTTTTTAACATCGAACAATGGAGGCTTTAGTATCGGTAGGTATTCGCGTTTTCATCTGTTAATAACAAGATATTCTATCTGATGATGTTGATTCCTTTTCATATGTTTGAAATGTTAAACTTCAAATTAAAAATTTAAGATGAAGACTTGATCTAGAAGATAGTTCGAAAGCAATCTAAAGATGAGTTTTCAGAAGAATACTTGAGAATCTTTTGGGTTCTATTGAGTACTGCTGTGCATTTTTGTTCAAATATCATAATATCAGAAACTTTTTTTGTCTGTTTAAAGAATGGTCAAATACTTGGGAAAGCATCCCGAGAGAAAGACATAAGGAGTGTAATTCTATCTGAATCTTTTCTAAATGCGCGGTGAATAAGTTTAAGTTTGGTTTAAGAGAATAACTAACGCCTGTGATTGAAAGTTGAAAACGTTCTTGTCTTGATGGGAAAGTGGGGTGAAGAGATATCGGTTAGTTTGAAACGGTTTTTCTAGAAAAAATCTCTGGCAAGCTCATTTCACTTCATCATCTACGAACAACGGACAAGTTATCTACAAAGGAAAAAGCTGAAATTGAAACTTATTTTATGAATTCAAAAAGCTGCCAAGCAACAGATTCTATAAAAACAAGAAATTTAGCATCTTCTAGCCTTTTATTTTTGTAGGAAACAGCTAGGATGTACATTCCTTCATTTATTCTCTTTTTGATTTGATCATGTATCGATGTATAAATCAAACAAATTAATGAACCGATAAAATGACATATTCATTTTAGCTTTCTATCAATTGAACAAATATTCGCTCAAGTTGGAAATTATTGACAATTTGTTATATGATCTATAAGTAATATCAGCCATTTGATGAAGAATAAAACAGAGAGTTAAGTTCCGCATTATTTTTTAATTTGCCATAACATACAAAGTTGTTTTCCCGTATTCAATTCGATTAAGAGAAACTGTTATAGTAATATGGAAGTTGATTAATAATGATTACTCGTTTAATTAATTAAGATATTTACGCAGATAATACAACATGTCGATAGATTCAATTTCCCAAAAAGCTGCGGACAGATCTGCTCCTTCAAAACTTTTCTAAAAAAAGATTTTTGTTAAAATTCTATTAAACTATATTTATAGTGGATCATTCGGACCATACCAGTTTAAATAAAGATGTTATTGGGTCACTAGAAATAATGCCATTAATTAATTGCTTGCGAATGGTTAATAGAAAACGTCGACTAACTGTGTCGCAAATCTGGGTGTACTCCGATTTTAATTCAGTTTACTCTTTCTTCTTCCAATGCCTTTCTTCAGTGAAGTGGATTTATCGCGTGCTTTTTGTTACAAAAAAATAAATTAAACAATAGAAATGATTTTTGAATTATAGAAATGATTTCATTATTTTTATCGAGAAAAAAGGAATATGAATTTGCCACATATTCACCTATTCGCTGCATAACATGAACTTTGTAGCAATTTCTTTGAAATGAAGTCTCAACTATTAATAAATATTTCAATTATGAACCAATCGAAAGAGTGATTTTCAAAAGTTCCAAAAACAAAATTAACTTCATAGAAAAAGAAAAAATTGATGAACAGCTGTGCAAATGTTGAAAATCACAAAGTTTATATACAACATTCCTTTTCAGTGAATGATGGAAGATATCCAGACAAAAGAGTGCTTTTTTTAAACAACTCACTGCAAAGTATCATCTGTAGTTAAAACAGAACAAAGAAATTTTTGGATGAAATATGGGATGAATTCGCGAAGATAATAAATGAAAAATAATTTGACATTAATCTAAGCAAATTATCATTGTCTTCTAATTATCTCACCGCCGAATTTCGATCATATCTATTTCTTCCTCTTTTTCTGATCGTAATTTATATTTCTTCCCGAGCAGTCTATTAAATCATTCATTTCAAAGATTATGAACCAAATGTTTAAAATAATGAAACTTGTCATGTGATCAAATTCACACTGTATTTCTATGGGTTACGAGACTGACAAACGTTAAGTAATGTCGCAGTACGGTTGGACATACCACAGAAGTCCACAAAAAGGAAGTGATAATCATGCCTAAAGCAGTTGATCAACTCAGTGATCTAAAACAGGTGTTGAGAAACTGCTTTATTTTGCTATACTTTATTTTGAGAAGACAGAGAACAACAAAAAACTAGAAACGGGAATAGTTCAAGGGGAAAAAAAAGGGAGAAAGTACCAAAGTCTAGAACTTGGCTTTACTGGTTGAAGTAACTTAAGATTCCTTTACTATATATTTGGGTGTGTTCCTTTTTCAGCTCTTTGACAAATATATATTCTAATATTTCAATTATAATGTAGTGATTCTTTTGAATGATTCGGAAAAGTGCCTTAAACTTTAATATAATTGCATTTTAGAGCACCTCAATTAAGTTACGCTTGCTTAAATGACTGACCTGAGAAAGGAAATACGGAGTCATTCTTCTGATGTCGCACTGATTATCAGATAAACTCCGACAAGTCTTACTTCCTTACAACTTTCCTCAATGATAGTTTAAACTATCAAAGGTATAGTGAGGTAAACGAAAAGATATAAGAATTAGTGAGTAAACGTATTTTTTCACGTTTCACGCACCATGTTTAACTCCTGCACGAAAAGTCTTGATAATCCTGAAAAAAACAAGGAAGATTTCCGTTTATCACAGATTTCTTTTCATTTTCTTTAAGTTCTCTATTATTTCATGATTCCTTCCGAAAGATGTGCTCTCTAATAATTTAATAATAATTAATAAGCAGATTGCTCTATATCGATACGATTTTTATTTCAAACTTATTTTGCAAAGATAGGTTGGAAAATGAAATTTTATTACTACAAAATTGCATTATATTCTGATTGCTTGCAACGTATATCATTCTGTCAATTCTTTCATCTTCTATAAACTATAAAACGAATTTCAATTCTAAACGAGAAATATGTTGGAAAAAGAATGTCTCGATCAAAAGACAAGACGACTATATCCGTTGCTTATCATCCCATGATCATCCATATCTCTGACATTCTTCTGAAACAGCCAAAACATGCACTTCTTTACACTATTTTGTTTTCAAAAAATTTTGAACATATTCAAAAGCAAATTTTGCTTTGCTATCACTAATTTGAGTTCGATTGATAATCGGGTAAATTAAAAGTTTCGCTATACTCAGCATGCAGATGCAGCAAAATACAGTGCAAAAGATGCATCGTTCCGAATATTCAGCTATAACTAAGTTCTTCAGAACGAAACTAAAATTGCCATCCATAATCCATCTCATCTTAGCATGAATGAGAAATTTACCAATGTCTAGCTAATTTCAATCATCATTCATAGAACTTGTATTGTTACAGCTCTCTTTTGCAGCTTTGTAAAGGAAAAAAAATCAATTCAGTCTGATTCAGGAATAATGATGAGCAATGAGAAAAGAAAAACGTATTCTAGAACAAAAAACAGACTCTTAGTCGTTATGCTATACTTCAGATATGAAATTAGGGGAAAAAATCAGAAGATGAACCAGAATGCGTGATATTATGCCATGCAGATGAAATTCATTAATTTTCTGTATAAACATTTTATTAATAATTACAATATGAACATATCAATATTCCTAGATATTGTTTCACTATATGAATCATAGCACTATACAAAATGAGTTTAGTGTCTTTCGATTTAAAATACAGTCCCAAACGGTTTCTCTCATACCCACCATCTCATATAAATAAACAATTAAGTGCGATTACAAAATCAGAAACAAACTAATCAATTTTCGGAAAGAAAAGTATTTATAAGTTCAACGGAATATTTTTGTCATAACTGCATTTTTTCTAAAAAATTTCGCAACATTTTCATTTTCAATACATTCTGTATTTTAAATGGAGAATTCAGTGCAGATAAAAACCTCGCAAAGTTTAGTAGAAGAAAGAAGAATTTCGTGAATCACCAAACTGACCCTGCGATGAAAACTTTCAATAATGAACTTCCAATTTTCATCATAAAATATAAAATGACTTTGGAAGTCAAAAATCCAAAACATAAGTTCTACATTATTAAATTAAAGTTTAATAATTAATCAAAACGCAATATTTGCATTACTCAATCTATTTCTTAAATAAGTTGATATTGTATAAGTGTTTGAAGAGAGGATGAATAAATGATCAAGGCCGCGAATTCCAGGATGCATATTTGTTTCTTTACAACAATACTTTAAGGAATTATCATTTGTTGCAAAGACATCAACTTCATTAATTTTGTGGCACTTAATTAAAAAATAAAGTTCTAAAATCTTGCATTCATAAATTATTAAAAAAAAATCCTTTCCTTACTTTTGATGATTTCTTCCATAAAAAATTATACATAAGAAACACTGAATTCCAACAAATTAAAAAAATGACCAATTTCGGGAGAAACACTCAGAAGTCAAACAGTTGAACAGAGTCAATGAAATATATTTTGACAAAACAAATCAGCAAAAGGATTACAGTATTGCAGATAATGTACAAAAAAAGACTATATTGTAAAATTAGAACCGAACAGTCATACTGTACGATGCAAACAATCTGGGATAGAACAGGATTAATATAAGACTCTCGTACCTTGATGGAATGCGCTGTTCAATTTTAAGCAATACAAAATTTCTACAGTCTTCATTCTTTCTTGAATAGCATCATTTTTACTGATCACCGTGAAAAACTGGATCATTTCCGCCCCTATATTTTTAACTTCTTTGGTAAATCTCTCTTCTCAACATTAAACAATTAACTAGCCTTTCTAATCATATTCTTCATCCAAAAAAAAGAAAATCTTCGCAACGTAGGCTAACGTATACAAAATTCAAATTTTCTAAAATATAAAAAATTTTAATATCACCACTGTTTTTAATTACAAGAATGATAACGACGGATTTGGCAATACATGTAATTTTAAATATTTAGTGGTAAAAAAAGTTATAGTCTACAATACATCTTCTCTGATTTTTTTAGTAATTTTGATAAACAAGACCAAGAACGCCAAGAAAATCTTGTACTGTTTTTACACTAAATAATAATCACTGAAGAATAAGCGAAAAAATTGTCCAAAATACTTTGTAACTTCACGACAAGCATAGCAATGAGAAGCACCTATTTAGAAACCTGTAATCATATCTCATCACAAGAACACTTTTCTTATTTAGTGCTACACAAAAAAAAAAAAAGAAAAAAAAAAAAAAAACTATACTATAGAGAAAAAGTTTTGCGCAGTCTTAAGTGTAAATTTGTTGAGAATTTGCAATACTGCTAGGCAAGTCATTGACCAGCGATGAGGTACTACTCATTGTTTCAAATGAATCTATATTTGTCGAAGACTTATGGATAAGCATCCGCAAATGTCGTAGCGTTATATTCACGTCACGGAATAACTGCATCTGCAAACAATGTTTTTCATTAAAAAAAAATTTTTTTTCATTTAGTTCTCGTTCTAGATTAATCTATCATGTATAAACATTTCTTGGCGACAATTAAAATCTAAGTCGAAATTAGGAAGAAAAGTCACCGTCTTTGCAACTTTCACCTGGAAAATGCCGATGGTTGTAACTAGGAAACCGACAATATTGCCTAAAACATCGCTTGCACCTAAGCGAGACCATTCTTTGTATAAAATCGATGAGGCCAATATTACAAATGTTGTGAAGAACACATAATATATAGGCGTTACCATCGATGTGTTGTACATATCCAAAGATTTATTCAAATATATCTCAAAAAAAGTCAAAAAAATGATAACTCTAATTAAATTCCCTTTTACTTTTTCATTTCTAGTCATAGCATAACTGTCTCCTGAATCTAAATCTTGAAGCATTCAGCTCCAAGATATTTTTCTTTAAAGTGGTTTTTCTATTGATCCTTCTAATTACGTTCAAAAAAATAATTAATTTAAAAGATCAGCATCATAATTTTGCCTGACTATTTTAGCAATTATTTATGCATCTTGATGACGAAATTATCGATCACCGAACTAAATATTTTTCATGGGATCTTGGGTATAAATTTCCTTGAATCTTCATTACAATGTGATTATAAACCCTCATGAAAACATTTTCAAAAATTGAACTTTATCAAGTTTTTCTGAAATTTTGAAAGGGCAAATAGAATACCAAATTAGGATATTTCTATGCAGGTGAATCTATTTTTATATCTTTTTGATCGAAGTCTCATCGATCATTCCACATATTCATTCTATTAATTTATAAAAATAAGAAAAACTAACCAGTTGTATGGAAATGCAAAGGATTACAGCAATAAGCCAAAACCATGTAAGAAAATTCGTGAACTGTTGTTTTCCACCAATTGTTTCTTTAATGGCTAAACCAAGTCCTTTAACAGATAACACAGAGAGTGAACCAATAATAGAACAAATAAATATATATACCAAAATATTAGAATGACCAAAACGTGGTGCCACATAGATAATCATTACAAGTGATGCAAAAATCACTGCTACGACATAAAAAATGAAACCTGAAAATGTATTTTAAAAGATCCACTCGATACCGAAATTCCTTATTCCTAAGCAACACTTCATGGAATTTCATTAACTAATCAAGAATATTCAGAAACTGAACATAAAAAATTACAAAAATCAATTCTGACTGATGAATGTAATAAAAAAGATGCGAAAAAAAAAAAAAAAGAAGTAGAATAAAACTGAAAACCACCTTATTTCCTGACAGCTCATATTGCCAAAAAAAAAAAAAAAAAAATCCCCTTTTAGATATTCCGACGTAGTTTGAATTAGTATTTTAACGTAATAGTTTTCTAAACAAATTCAGCAAATGGTATCAACATTAACATTGACTTGCATTTAATGAAAAAAGGTTTAG
This sequence comes from Onchocerca lupi, assembly GCA_028564675.1. Lineage (NCBI taxonomy): Eukaryota > Metazoa > Nematoda > Chromadorea > Rhabditida > Onchocercidae > Onchocerca > Onchocerca lupi. The sequence goes on along the minus strand of JAOVVO010000168.1, from coordinate 70,151 downwards.
TTCGATGTACTAAACCTCAATTCACATTTTAATATGCTATAGCTTACGTTCCAAAGTACTTGAAAAATCTCGTCTTTCGTATTAAAAAAAAGATGGGAAAATAGTATTGACGTTAGAACTAAAAAATGATACATGTGTGTCAAAATATATCATCTGTTGTTCTTGCAGAATAGTTTTTAATAAAAGTAGTTCACATTTCCTAGAAAATTCATTCCAAGATGAGCAAATTTTTCAATATTCATTTCTTAAAATATCAATAAAAAACCCATAAATTAAAAAGAAAAAAACCTGTATCTCTCATCTTAAGAGCCAAATCAGCCATATTAGAAACTTCTTCTTCCTTTGGTGAATGTAAAACGATTACTGTTGAACCGAGAAGACAAACAGCACAACCGATTTTACCCAGTAAATTTAAACGTTCTTTAAGCAATTTCGATGACAATATTGCTCTGAAACAATTATATTTTATTAAAATAAGTTTAATTATCAGCTAAATAATGGATGTCATTCTCCAAATTATATCAAAATTATTTGAAGTCTGCTTTTCCTATTTATATGAGATTTATATGAGATTTATGAGACTTATGTGTCTCGCCACAATTTTAATTTTTTTGCGGCAAAAATTTATTTTTAAGTATTCGGATATTCAAGCAGCATCTCTAACGGTAGTGACGAAATTCGAACTGGACACGACCGTAACACATAAGTTCTAAAAGTCGCTGAAACTCAACTTTCAACGGATTCCGTTCATCTCGTTCACAGTAATTCGATCGAATAAACTCAATCCAACTATCATTTGATAATGTACTTTCAATTTGAAATTTTCAAAATTACATATCTCGCTATGTTTAATTATATTTTACCCTTTCCATTCCTGTATGTAATTTTGTAGTATAAGCTAAAGAAGCATATTAGCGACAATCCTACTGACTAACTTGATTAATGATAGTTTAAAATAAGTAATTAAAAATTTGGTATTACCAGACTGTTTTGCTCCATAAACTGATGTTTCGTTGAGTTCATGTGCAACTGTTTCATTAAAAGAAAGTAAACATTATAAGACCACGCAGTTTTGATATTTTGGTATTCATTCAAAAACAAAATATAAAATTATTTTGGAAATTGAATGCAAACTTACGTCACAATGACACTCAGCACACCAAGCGGTGTTACTAGACTTGCTGGTGCAAAAGTATATGCTGCAAAATTACACGCTTCACCAGTCCCCACTGCAAAGAAGTTTTTAAATAAATAATATAAATGAGTTGCGTTCGCAAATATTAAAACTTTATATATATTGAAATATCACCGATCAGCGGCTAGCTAGTTTGATGAGATCTCCCACAAATGAAAAAGATACACAAAAAAACCTTTCACTAAGAATAGCAAACAAAGCTCTTCAAATACTTAACATTTCATATTATCATTTTATTTGTAAGACTAGTATCAAGCGCTATATAACCATATTGTCTTAACTGTTTTCGTTTCAATGAAAAAATCTTACTGGTCAATACGCCGAACCACCACAACCATTCACGTAAATAACTGAAACCACCTTCGGAGGCACGCTGGGTACAATCAACTTGCGCAAGCTTGATAAGTGCTTTTTTCTTAATGATAAATGAACTACCAATAAATAAAGATGATGAAATGGCTAAACCAAGACCAATATAAAAATCGAGCAACGAATAACTGAATATTAATGAATAAGGATCATCTGCACTGGCAGTCGCGTTATCATCAATTTTCATCCTGAAATACCATTCCCTTTCTCTTATGAATATCTCCTGAAATAGTTATGTTTGACAAAAATGCAACTTCATAGCCAGGACATTATGCTTTTAAGGAGAATGACCTGGAACTGAGAAATAAGCACATATTCTTCACGTCACGCATTGTCAGAAAATAAGCAATAATAAAAATCAGTTTTGCCCTTCAGATACTTAAACTTAGTGTCTGAAAGAGCCTACAAAACTCGAGAGATAAATATTATTTATGTAAATGCAAAATTTAATTGAATAACAAAAACAAAAAGTTCCGCTATAAAAGACAAATGAAAAATGAAATTCGACTATACATATGAAAACAGAAAATATTCCAATAAAGGATGGAAAAAGTCTGAACGCACTGTTTTCAACAATTTCAAATTTATTGGAGAAAGATGCAAAACAAGAGTTTTTGATAAACGGATTATTTCATAACGTTTAACATTTTTTCGAACTTTACGATGAGCTTACACTATCCAGTTTTTGAACGGAATATTTAAGCAAATTGATATTGGCGAGTCTGTTGAAATTTTAGCTCGTTATTAGAAGTATGACGGGTCAGATGCCATCATATTCTAAAACTCATTAGACTGACATTTAGAGGCAATTCTTATATTGCATGAAAATCTTATTTCAAGAGTTATGACTATCTTCACTCGAAATAAATATCACTTTCCTGATTTCCATCAGTGATGATTGCTGAAATGAGGCAAGCGACTATGAATTTTTTCATCGCTACCAATTATAATGTTGAGAAATTGAAAAACATAAATCACTGATCTGAAGTCACTAAAAAGTGAACATGCTAGCATGACTTTTTTTTTGAGACCAAGAAAAAATCCATTTTAAATTTTAACTTATATTTACATATTTCGTACGTACGTATACGAATTCAAACTTTTAAAGGTTTACTGTTGTATTTCTAAATAACTTTCCAGTTAGCAAAAGTAAAAAAAATTCTTGCATCGCTTCAGAGAATATAATAAAACTTAGAGAAAGATGAAGTGACATCTAGTATTTCAAACTTCAAATTATGCTAGTATTTAGTATTTCAAACTTCAAATTATGCTTCTTAACATATAGTTGAATAATAATGAAGAAAAAAATTACTTAAGATTCTTTATGTAAAAAACTATAGAAATTCGGATAATCTGATAAACAGATAAAAAAAAAATGTTAAAATTAATTAAAGGGATGGAAAAATTTCATAACATAAATAGTACCAATACAAAGGTACATTCAGAAGTGATAACTAAATAGATTTGATTAATGTGATAAAGAGGGAATACACAGCGGTAAGTGCTAATTGAAGTAATTTGCGATTAATAAAAACATGCCGTCTATGTTAGAAGTGAATTTTGAGAATATGAGTATAATAATATGTTGCTACGGGAGACTTCATATCGTTCGTATTTAAATAGTCTATAGGGAGGAAGGAGAAAAGAAAAGATATTTTCTTTTACACATATAACTGTACTGCGACTAACTTGTACTATTTTTCTACTACCGATGTTTTTTCTTTCTTTACTCGCTTTTTCTTTTTAAATGAATACTGAAGCTAGAAAAAAAGTAAGGTTTTAAGTTAATTTCGAATAAAGTCTGATTTATTCCATTTAATTTCGTTATTATTCTTATGTAATTTTATCACTGAAACAACTTTTTTATATGTTTTACTTCTCCAGTTGAACTTATACTACAACATATCCCTTGAATAACTATCTGAAGGATTATATACTGTGAGTTGCTTAATCATTTTCAATATTTCAATACGCTGAGAGATGAGCAGGGCGTACTGAAATTATGAAAGAAGTTAAGCAACTCACATTATATAGTTCTTGAAATCGTACTTGATATTATTATTTGCACCAAAACTCACTACGGCATATTAACAAAAAATGAGCTAACGTGAAATATGAAGTATTCTTTGATATTGCTTCCTGTGTTGAATTTTTAAATTTTTTGATAGGTACAGACTGATGAAATATATGTGGGTCCATTTTCTATGTTGTTCTCAGCAAGTCGAAAATTTGATCTGCAAAAGTGATTAAATTTAATACTGATTTTTTTCCATAATATACAGAGAAATTATATTGCTATGATTCAAATTTGTAAAAAAAAAAAAAAAAAAAAAAGAAGAAGAAAAATTCTCACATTTTCAGCCCTCTAAAAGATGAATTTCTATCATAAAAACATTTTTTAATTTCAGTACTACAATTTAACCAATATCATTATCGTATCAACATACTTCTGCCATATTCAAGCAGTTCATTTATTTTCCTTACACCTCAATTATATGCTACATACTTTTATATTTAATCAAAAAAATCCAAAACTGAAATGAAAGAAGATAATGAGAAATGAGAAATTTATCATCATCATCTAAGATGCTTCTGCATGGCACATATACTAAATAGTATGGTTTAGTATATCTGCCATGCAGAAGCATCTTTTTAGCTGATGATGATGAATTTTTTTTTAAACTTTTTTTTTTTAAAGAAACATTCAGAAAATAGCAAAAAGAAGAATGAATTTTTACAGCTCCAAATAAAGATATGAAATATCTGAAAATAATCAAACGACATAGAAAAAAAATCTCCTCAAGAAAAATTCAAATTCGCTATATTGATTTTAATAGGAAAAAGGTTAAGAGAATTTTGTAAATCACCAAGTCGACCCTGCGAAGTTTTCATTTTAGACGTTTTCGATTTAGAAAAAACTAGGGATGATGTAAATGTATTAGTGCTAAAACAAATCAAGCTCAAACTTCTTTTTAACTATCCAAATTATAACGAACCAAGAAATCTCACAATTCTGGCGTTTTCTAAATATATGCTGAAAAATTGCATATAACTAAAACGAATTTGCAAAAAAAAGATTATTAATGTTCGTCTTTGATAAACAAAGGAGAATATTGCCAATATATTTAATAAATAAAGATTTGAACCTATAAAAAAGTATGGTATATGCCTTCAGAACAGAATAATTTCTGCAAAAGCTTTATTCCGACGAAAAAAATCTCATGCAAAATACTTTTCATTCATATCCGTTTCCTTAACAATGTATGTCAGCTTTGATTTGATTGTAACAGCAAATGATGGCTCTAATGAGTAATTAAATTTCTAAGAAATTCTTGAAATACTGGAAGAGTACATTAAACTATCTTAGAATTAGGGAAAAATCTTGCTTCATAAGTCCAAAAAACAACTTCAACATGCAAACTAGTCGGACGAAATGATTCAGTAATATTATCATGACCAAAGATAACATTTATGGGATATAATTGCAGAAAATCATAAGATAATCTAGTAGTCACAACAATATATCTTACCAATTATCTAACTAAAATTTTAGTTCCGCAGTGGACAAAAAAGTCCTTAGCTAAACTTATCATTTGATGGACAGTCTAGACTACTATGTTCGAGCATTTCATAAACACCTTCATAAACAACTAATGGATAAGTTTCCCATTCAGAACCACATTCATTTCTCATGCTATAAACTGAATAAACTGAATTTTTCTATTTATTTTTTTATTTAACGTGTTAATGAATAATTCCAGTAATCAATTACCAATATTAACGATATTTCAACTATTATTACTCTCACCGTTTACATTATATTGCACTAATTGTTGCTGTAAAATTTCCAAATTATATGAGAAATTCTAGAAAGCTTTCTGAACCAGAAAATTATAAAAAATATGGGAAAATATTCGAATATTTCTTGAAAAGAAAAAAGTAAAATGAAAGAGTAGAAAAGTAGGAAAGCATACATCTTCTTTTGTTTGAACCTTCTAAAAAACCTTCCAATGATTCACCTAAAAGCAACCATTTTTATTCCTTATTAAACATTAAGCTTATGCTAAAAAGTTCGCTCCATGATCCATAACTTGATCATAATGGCAAGAAACCTTCAATCTTTTAAACCTATGTATTTATATCTTCTGATCTCCAGCTATATAAACTCCTTTTTATAGGGCAGGATAGGAAGATAAATAAGACAGTAAGGTTTCTTGACAGAAGTTTACTAATTAATGATTAAACCCTCCCATTTATCTTTCCAAATAAATGAGCTTTTTAAAATCAAAAGGAAAAGTTTATAATGATAGGGAAAATCACTTAATCTCTCTTATTTTTTCCTTTAAGATCTCTCATGTTTTGAGAAGATATTATAGGAGGTACCTCTTAATTAAATTTAGAATAACATTAAAATATCAAACACATAAAATTCTTGCCTTAACTACAAAATTAAAAATTGTTACAATTCTGTCCATATTACAACATAATACAAATCTAATTCATATCCATAATACAAAGTACTATCCATGCTACAGTACTTCGAAATCCCTAAGTATGGCTTTCCAATCGACAAATTGTTTTTGAAATTCAATTTCTTCCATTGGTAAAAGAGACACTTCCAATAACACTTGGACAAGTATCCCATAATCAAAAGAAATCAAAAAAAGTCAGCATAACAAGGAATTTTTATACTATTAAACGCTTTACAGATAACAAAATGAATAAAATAAAATTTATTTAGAAAATTCAATAGCGTGGACTTCCACAAAAATGATCTCATTCAAAACAACAAAAGTATTGATGTGGATAGACAAACAGAAATATCCAAATAAACAAGAAATATAATGAAATTAATTGCAAAAAATTTCTGCCAACAAAACTCTTGATTTGCTGGTTAAAAAAACTAAACAGTTAATCAAAAGTAAATCAGGAAATAATGAAGGTCAAACAGAATTTTTTGATGTTTAGAAAAAAAAGATATTCAGAACTCTTGATGCACAAGTTTTTTCGACTGCTGATCATTAAAGAGCAGAGGCAGATATTTTTAGTCTCCATCAAAAAAAAGAAATCTTGCTTAAGAAAGACATAACAAAAGTATCTATAAAAACTTTGATAGAAACAACTTTTTTATCTTTGTTTAATTTCAAATCTCTGGTAAATATGAAGCATCAAAATATTCAGGTATTTCTTTTATTCATCGAATAATTGAATGATTCTCCATGAATTCTGTACTAGTTATCGTGGCAACATAGCATCTTCTGAATTTTCTTGTTCCACTCCCCCTATGTGTATTTTTTCAATTTTTGGAGCAGTTTCTAAAACAGGTGCCAAGTCGCAAACTTCTTTTCCCATGGATAACTTTTCCAAACTTTCTGCTGTTTCCTTCGCTAATGAATCAGTCTAAAAATATATTTAATTTAAAATACAAAAAATTATTTTGAAAATATGGAATGGTAAACATTATGGCATTTTCGAAAATTCCTATTGAGATTAAAATATGAAAATCTCACAAAGCCAGTAAGTAAAAAGCAAAAAGAACTCGATATTCAACATTTTTACAAATTTGCGACAGTTGAAACAATTCCAAAACATTTAAATTTTCAAAATACAAAAAATCCTGACAAAACAATCAAAGCTGCATTTTTAATTGAAATAAAGAGCAGAATACAACCTTTTCTTTCAATAATTTGTCATATAATGGACGATAGACCTCGAAATATTGTTTGACACAATCCTGCGTTAATTTCAAAAAGTCATCGATTCCTTCACCAGTCAACGACGAAACTGAAATAATATAGAACTTTTTTTCGAAATTTTTTTGAAAGAATTTTGAATCTTTTTCTTTTGAAAAAAGAAAGATGCAATCTCCATATAATGAATTTAAAGCTTTTTTAAGTTTTCCTAATAATTGTCAAGATGTTCGCTACATTAATTATTTTACAAAAGAGATGAGAGACGCCCACTAAATAAACCATGTTTTTAATATAGATATTGCATTTTTTTCTAAAACTATGAGCCAAACTCAATATTTTAAAGTTTGTTATATATTTGAGAAATCTTAATAAACCTGAGACGGTGGCCAGATTTTGATAGAACTGATCAAGTACAAGACTTATAGATCTGGTTAAATCATTCATATATGAAGTGGAATTTTGATCCAGCGCTTCTTGAAAACTTTCGAAATCATTCATCCATTTCGTTGCAAATGTTGGCTTTATTATATCTGCCTGCAATTTGTTTTATATCACGATGAATAACTTTTATGACAGCGATTAGAATGCAGTAAATCCAAAATGAAACTGCTGACTTCCCTACTGTTTAATAATTTACCAAAAAAATAAAATGGATAAATAAAAATAAAAAAAAAAAATTGCATCAGTCAAATCAAACTTTATAATCATTTTTATAGCAGTTCAACAACTTTTGCCGCTATAAATTATGCCTATCGTAATTCCCTCGAAAAATTGACCACTCAATAGCACAGCATAATCGATAGCAACACCTCCATCAGAAGTAAGTATGATGAAAAATAACCTTATTTAAAACAACAATAAATGGTAGTTTTGTTCGATATAGAATTGAGCATGCATAAAGCATGTTCGACATGAATGTTGTGGGATTCGCCGCGCGTACCGAATCAACGATAAAAGCTATCAATGTTGGAAATGAAGAAGCTAATGAATCAGTAATGATCGATCCGGAAGCCGACCATGTGAAAGCTTCGATTTGACCGGGCGTATCAAATAAACAATAAGGACACTGTTTCGATCGAGATTTTATGAAATTCACTACCTGAAACACATAAGGCTCTTCTATTTCCATCAATTTCGACTATAACAGCAAAAGTAAATTCGAACTGAAGTAAAGCAAATGAAATAACTGGACAGAAATCATTTTTCAATTTGCATGGTACTGAAACAAATAGTATATTATTTTATAATCGTTTATTTTATAATTTTATAGTATTTTATAATCGTATCTGCTTCATTCATGAACAGTGAACTGAATTCTTGAAGAACAAATTACAAATTAAAAGTGAATTATTATAGAGCGAATTTTTTCCATTCAGTACTTTCTTATTTTTAGAAACCGACCATTACAATGTTCGAAAATGAAGATGAGCGATAACTACTACGTTTTCAAATGAGAAAAAAAAAAAGAAACAAACTTGATTAAATCTAGTACATATAAGATTTAGACAAGTCATTATGGCACCATTGGGGCCTAAGTGATATTCATTCATCACTTGCTTGTATTTCACCGTATCTCGAATATCAATATTTGCCGCATATGGAATTGTCGTAACAGCTGGATCCAAATTTACCAAATACGGTGCAATATTTTGTTGACGCAAACGCGCTGCTACACGCTCAAATAATTTTAAAAAATTAATATATTTAGAAAAAAATGTGTCGGTATTCAAAATTAAGGACTTTATCAACAACCCATTTCTTAGCATATAAAAATAAGAAAAAAAAATTAGACGCCAGAAACTGCAAAAATTTCCAAAGAGTAAAAAATTGAGAGAAAATTTGTTAATAAAAAAGAGAAACCTGAACAAAAGCACTCTTGCCGGATCCTGCCATCCCCAAAACGATAATTGTGGCGGTAATGCTATTGGAAGCAACGTCTTCTGAAGACGACGATTCAGATTTTTTCATTCCTTCCATCCTTAAAGTGGCTATAGCGCTGGAGAAATATCCCGAACTTTAGCGTCTTTTCAGTAAAAGTACTGCTAAAAATGAAATATTAACTTTCTTTTCTCCAAATCTCAAACCTATATTTTCCATTAAAGGAAGCAGAAAAGAAAAATAACTCAACGAAACTGTGATTCTCTCCACCAAAACAATTAGGAATGAATTGAACTGACATAACAAATAAAAATAAATGAATGGTAAAAGAATGAATAAATGACAAAAAAACTGCTCTTTTAGCAGTGCTGAACTAAACTGACAAATTAGATGCTACTCGAGTCCATAGAAATACCTTTAATTAATTACTTAATCAACAAAGCATTCTCAAGTTGAAGTACTTTCAGAATTCAGTAAATATTTCAAGTCCAATTACTTACTAAATATTTCAAATCCAACTATTTACTAAATATTCCAAATTCAATTCCTCAAATCCAATTAATTACTTGCCCTCTGACAAACCAACTAATGATCACTGACTATGCAAGTAAACAATAAATTACTCAAGTGCAGCCAACAAATTACATCTTTTTATCTCTTTCGTTTCAGTACTGTCTAATATTAATCTCACTTTCTAATTCTCTTCGAATTACCAGTGTTTTTACCGGACGAAGTTTGATATTTGAATTCATTATGAAATTCCAGTCTCAGCCGAGGGAATAGATCGAACTACATAGTGGAATCAAAGTTCCTACTAAGGATTTGAGAAGTGAGTCACGGGGAGATTATGGGATTGAAGATTAGATTAGCAAGTCATGCATGCATGATTGCCTTCTCGGTACTGCTCGTAAATACATGCAGATTGCAGTATTCGTGGAAGGTATGTGCCATCTATAATCCACTTGAAATGAGTGTCGGATTTGTGACAGCTTCGGGAAAAGGCATAGCGGTGAGCGAGAAGGCACTTCAGAAGGCGCGACATCTCTTCGAACAACTTGATGATGACGACAGTTCAGTTCAAGCCACTACTGGAAATACTGACAATGCTCGTTGTAGCAACTTGGCAAATGAGTAAGAAAGCATTGACATTTGTAAATTTGCTTCCGTGAAATACTTTGAAGATAACTGCATAGTTCAGTGAAATTATTGACACACCGAACGTATTGATATTCAGATTTTCGCTCTCTTTATGCGATATAATAAATTGACTGCGCCAACTCTTACAGTATCCCGTCTGGAGAGTAAAATATTCATAATAATTAAATTTTTATAATAATACACATCTTTGATATATTGCATTTGAATCGCACATAAAATTTCAATGATCTCAACAATTTCAATGATATCAACAGTTTCAGTAATTCAGTACCACTTACTTCCTTTAATACAGCGCCACAAAATTTCAAACGGATCTCATCAACATTCAAATCTCCTGTGCTCAAGAATCCACGACTTGACAACGGTTGGAAATATGTTAGCTAATCTGTTACTTTTTTTGTCAGGTTATATATATATATGTAATTTCATTATTCTTGTCGGAAAATAAATTTCTTCAGCCGTTATAAAATTTCTGGATAGACTCGTGCGAAACTAATTATTTGCTATTCACCAATAATTCACAGGACATTACCTTTTTTTAAAATGTTCCATATTTTATATTTATTGAATTTTTTTAGTTAATTATAGCGGTAGTTTCAATACCCCAACCAAGAAAATTTCAATAGCATCAGAGAAATCAACTCCTACAACACCAAAAAGTAAGTACGACCAAAATATCCTTATGTGACAGTAAATGATGTAATTATAGAAGCGAATGTCTCATATCAGTATTTACATACTGAAAGTTTTTTTCTCTTTTTGAACATTAAATCTTTTAATAGAAGAGCACTATTAATGGAAATCAGACGGAACGCAAGCTTATGAATAATAATAGAATCTTTTAAAAGTAATGTTTTAGATTTTTTCTGTAGCAAAATTAGAAATGTTACTCCAATCAAATTATTGACACCATATTGCAAGAACTGGCGATTATGTATCAAAGTCACTTCTATTGATGAGGTAAATATTTTACTGCTAAGTCATTGCTATTCTGCTTAATTCATTATTTTTCGAAATGAAATTTTAAATTTTATTTACTCATTATTTTCAGATAAGATCTATTCGAGGTCAGCATATATTCTCATTTCTGGCAGTGGATGACGATGGTGTCGAAATTCGTGTTTCTGCTTTTGGTGACACTGCATGCAGAACTGCCACTTTGATTGGTTTGGAACAGGTGAATTTACTGAGAATTTTGTGAATTTTAAATATTCGAATTCTTTGATAATTATAAACATAATTTCAGATGTATTATATCACGCACGCATCGGTAAAAATGGCTAGCAGAAGATATGGACGTAATCAACATGACATGGAAGTTGTACTTCAGTCAGATAGTGAGGTCATATTTTGCAGTACTCGTATTTAATATAAATGTTATAAGAAAGAATATTGTTACTTATTTCTTTTATATTCTTTAGGAAATAATATAACGCCGAGCTTTTTTTCTTAAAAGAATAGCAAGTATTTGCTAATGTAATAAGTTCTTACTAATGCACTCAATGAAGGATTTTTCAGGTCACAAAATGCACAGATCGGCCGCACATTTTATCGCCGAAAATGAATTTTGAATTTGTACGTATTCACAATTTGCGAAATTTTATCGACACAGAAATAGGTTTGTAATGATAAACTGTTAAATCCATTGTCGGGCAACATCTTTCTGTCTGATTATATTCCATTATGGCTCAATTTATTGATAAAAGCTAATGAATAAAGCAGTATTTATTTGGAAGTAATGAAGTAACATTTCAAAATATGTAAGATTTTGACGCATGAAATATAGAAGTTTCGTTTCCTCATGAACAAAAAAAAAAAAATCAAATACCTATTTCTAGATGTGTTGGGAACTGTGATTAGCGTTGGTGAAATGAAGCAGCTGAAATCAAAAACTGGCGAAGAACTGCAAAAACGAGAAATACAGATTGTTGATGATAGTAGCTACTATGTTACTATAAATCTCTGGGGTCAGAAAGCAAAAACATTCCCGAACGAACAGTGTAAGCATGTACTAGCTGTTAAGGGATTGCTTGTGCGTTGTTTTCAAGGTTATTGTTTAATTTGAAAAAATAACTAGTAAAAAATGACTTTCGATCAATTTACTTTATTTTTTTCAAGATTTATTTAGCAAATTTTGTTGTAGATTTGATAGATGTATTTGCAACGTAATTTAAATTGTGTAAAAAATGACTTTCGGGAGTTATTCTCAATTTTTTGAGAAAGCTCAATTTACTTGATTTTTTGAAATTCTAGGAACAATATCTTTGGTTTCAATAACTTCTAGTAAATTATTATACGATCCACACTTTCCGGAAGCTGACGCGCTCCAGTTTTGGTATAGTGAAAATAAGGACAAAATTTTCAAACCTGCATCAGTAAATCAGATTTTATCATGTAAGCTAATTGATACTTAGCTATGTTTGAGAATTCATAATTCAGTTTCTCAAGGATTTCTTGCTTCTTTTCAGTGAAAGTTTCAAATTATGAATCATTTTAGAAAAATAGTTATTTTCTTTCCATATTCTTATATTTTATTGATTCCTTAACCTTAAACCTTAGTAAAATTTGAGAGGGGATTATTTAATGTAACGAAAGTGAAATATCCGTGTGATTATTTCATTAGATAATTTGATTTTTTTTTTTTTTAGTTCACGAACACAGATGGATCAAACAGCTAAAACCCTCGCTAAATGGTCATTTTTTCAACGTGACTGCTATGATTTCTTCTATTTTTACAGAAAATGCTGCCTATAAGGTGCTTTTTTTCGGAAACTTTATTAACCTCTCTCAATTTAAGATTTAATATCTGTTTTGTGGACTAATGTCTATAACATCTCGTCTGTTTTATGCGTATTTAATCATGAGGAGATAGTAATTTGAAGCGATTTATGAAATTCATTTGAGTAATAGAGTTCAAGACTATGAAAATTTCCAGGGTTGCCCAACTTGTAAGAAAAAACTATTGGTCGAAAAAGATGGTGACTTGTACATATGTTCAAAATGTGGTATTTGCAGCGAGTATAAATATTATTATACTTTACATGTAAGTATTGAGCTAAAGTTAGAAGATTCGAACGTAATTTCGCTTGAAGATAATCAAAATCTTAAATTTGTAATGGATATTTACTATTTACAAACAAGTTGTTTTTATCTTATTTTTAATCTGTTTGCCAATGGCATCATTAGTTTATTATCCTGATCTGATGATCATAGCTAGATCTGATGCACATAATCGGGGTTGGAAATGTTCGATTCCTTCTCACGGTATTAAGTTGTTTTAAATTTTTTAGAAATTTTATGGAAGAGAATAAAGATTTTTCTTTAATACATATCATCCTTGACTTCGAACTGTCGAAATCTTTCTTCAAAAAAGGTGGACATTGTTATATTCATTTCTTTTTTTCAGATGGAATTATTTGATTTTACGGGAACTATTCATGTGACTGCATTTGATGATTGTGCACAAAAACTGATAGGGGAGCAGGCGGATGAAGTTGCTAAATTCCTGAAATTTGACAATGAACGATATCAATCGTTTTTCAAAAGTGTGCTTTTCAAACCGTTTATGTTTCGACTCGGTACCCAAAAAAGAGGAAATATTGATTACTCGAAGGCTCCAGCTAAAACAAAGCAAGTTTATTTTTGGTCGGTAAAAGATTTGATACCGATGCCCTTCGATAGCTACTGTGCATTTTTAGAGCGTGCCATTGAATTTACTAACACTGGATTATTTGTAGAAAAATGATTTTTTTTTTTTATGGCATATGATGTCATCATTTTATACCAATTTTCCACTAGAAATTTTCGAGGAAACAATGGTGTTGTTTTATTGTCTTTTTAAAGAAAAAAGAAATATGGTAAAATTTATACTGAAATGTAACGAAAAGCAAATTCTGCAGCAATTTGAAAACTTAAGTTCAGTACCTATGTTTCATTTCTTATCGATCATGAGTATGGCATTTAAATGTTTCTCTTGTGAAGTTCTATGCATATCATGAACTTCACTTAAAAACAGTTATATAATATCATTCTGTATATATTAAAAAAAAAAAAAAAATGATTACATAACATTGATTCTGTGTATACCGGAAAAAGAAAATAGTTTCGCTTTTACTTTTATTTCCAGCGCATTGTAAATAAAAAAAGATGAGAAATGTGACTGTCTTATACAATTATTTACACTTCACTAAAAAGAAAAATAAAAACGAAATTATTTTTTTCGTTCTATATATATATATATATATATATATATATATATCAAAGCGTTAAAAAACATATTTATATGATGTTGATTTTTTCGATAACTATTTGTTATTACTTAATTTTTAATGAATGTTATGTTTTTCATTGCGTTTAACATAGAAGATAATCTATCAACGAAAATTCGAAGTTATGTTCTGGTTTCCAATATCATCTAGAATGATATGAAAGAATATTCTAAAAGATATTCCTGTTTATAGGATTTTATGTTCTCTTAGTTTTCTATAAAATGACATCTACATAGATGACATAGAATAACATTTTAACGAGAATTGAGATGAACTAATTGTAATAGCTAATTTCACAGTCTTCGCTTCTTAATTTAAGGCCGGTAATAGCATATCGGAGGTCTTTTGATAAGTAAAGAGAGAACAATTTAATTTATTTAGTTTGAGTGTTAATCTGAAATTCCCACTCACTTGCAACAGAACAAAAACGATTTTTGGTTACACTGGATGACTCTTTTTCACCGTGTATACATTGACCAACTGCTGCATTGTAGATTTTATGTCCCTGAAATGTTTATAATATTGTTTAAGGAACTCTGAATTTGAATGTGTTATATATATATTTTATACAAGTTTCATAACTTTTTTCATCTTTTTCCCATAAAAAAGCAAAATTCTAAAATCACGACTTACCATAAGAGACCACTCTTGATGAGCACCTTGTAAATGGCATTTTAGAATACGCGGTCCCTAAAAACTTCCCAAAATTATTAAAATAGTTAATGATTTCTATCTTGCATTTTGCTAATTCATATTACAATGTAATACATTATTTCAATCAGCATATTATTCAGATAAAAAGATTACCATTTTCCAAAATAACGTCGTGTATCCATAGTTCACATCGTTCTCTAAGAAACAATAAATGGTTTTTGGATTTAAGCATAAGGAGAAAAAGATATTCAATAAAGTAGAAAAGCTAAGAGAAATGCCACCTTCAGTGAATCGAGACACAGTGTTGCCGAACCCATGGGACGAAGTTCGCCAAATTTTGTCCAATGCCAACTTTGATGACGATTTCCTTTGCGACAATACTCAACAATGACACTATTCCCTCTCGCCAAACGCCCATTCGTTGACTGAGCTGTCAGGCATAAGCTTGTGTTATATAAGATTATCTACAAAATAAATTCAATTTAAAATTTAGAATTTCAATCTATCTTCTATATGAAGGAAATTAAAAGGAAATTTACTTACCGAGTTGGTGACAATTCTGCAGTTATTAATTTCTATAAATTCCGAAAACACTAAATGCTAGACTGCAGATATTATGATATTTCCTAATACTGCATTTTGTCAGAATTTCGTCATTAATTAAAAACGAAAGTGAGGATTCGAAGACGATCAAATATCGCCCTAGTTCTGATCGTAAATGACAACAACTAATATTCCCTTTTTTCTCCTTTATTTAACTGTTCTCCAATTTTTATTGTAGATCGTGATTATTTTCCTTGAAACTATCTTAGGTTTCCGTTTATTTACTCATTTATTTTTTGAATCGACATTCTCAAAAATATTCTTATAATTCCCAGAAGAAATTATAATCTTTACCAATGCTTAAACCTCACGTGATATCTCTCAATATTTCTATTTCGTAGCATATCGGATTCCTTCAGTTCGAACATTGTTGGATGGTTGTTTGGCAGCAATTCTGGATAAATATTCTGGAGATACCATAAAAACGATTTACAGTGTAATTTCTCGCGTAACGCCTTCATTTCCCTTATATCACCTATGTCGATCCCTCGCAGATTTGGTCTTACTGCATAAAATTGATCCTGAAGAATTGTTCTTTAATTTTTGCAGATGCGATAAATATTTTTTTTTTATTGAGAAACAGTGCGGAATACCAGCCAGTTCAGTAGAAGAGATTATATATATTTGTCGAGAGATACGTAAGTTAAACATGATATAAATAAAATGTGCCTTTATTTTGTATTTATCTACAAAAAAAGATTATATCTGACTATTATTTATTATATAATCATAAATAGATAGTGACCAGATGAGTTTATGTTTACAAATAAATAGAACTATTAAGCTTACCAATGTACGATATTCGACTGTAATATCAGTTTAAATGTTAAATTTGTTAGAAAAGGAACAAAACATGTACAATATATTCATCGAGCCAAATGTTAGCAGTACGGGCTGCATTTCGACCCATCGAATCAATTCCAAGTCCATAAGGTCGCCGTTGACGAAATATATGACCAACTCTGCTACATGGGATAATTTCCAAGCGACCACCACACATCCAAATCTATAAACAACTAGTTATTTCAAAAACATATAATGAAACTAAGACTAACCATCATTACTCCTAAGATTTAAGACAAATAGGCAATGAGAAATTAATAAATTATCAGACAATACAGTGTATTTATTCATCAAAGATACTGCTTCCAGAAAACTTCTGCAATCGCCATATATTTCCAGTTATATATGCAGATACAATCACGAGATCCTGAAGTTCATTTAATGAATTTTCCGATGGATATTGTAAAATAACTTTTACCCTTAGAGAAATTTCTACATTTTCTGCTCCCCAAATTTCCATTCCTCGATCATACTGTCCAAGCTTATCAAAATATTTCCTGTCAATGGCAAATAAACCACCAGCCATTGTTGGTGATTTCAACGGGCGTACATACTGTTTAGGTTCATCGAAATATGCCGATGAGAAATAATCCCATTTGAATGCTAATGACCAAGACATGCCCCCTTTGCATACTGGCGATGCAATATATTTCAGAGTGTTTGCATCAATGATATCAATAATCGGACAGACAACTCTAAAATATTGGAAAAGAAATTTTGTTTTTAATTTTTAAATTTTTTTAATTCCACTTACGTATGCTTATCATATCTTGAAATTCAATCCAAGATCTCAATACACTGCCTAGGCGACGATCAAGTAACATAAAAATGTATCCTGAGGATTTCAAACTGGCTGGAGATATACACTTGTGTATGAACTAACAAAGATCGAAAAAGCAATTAATGAGTCATCAAACAAAATATTTTGGCAAATATTAATTGTTCTTTTACTAAAATCGACAATATACTTAATCATTCTGAAAAGATGGAATCACGGAAATGCGGAAATTTTTGTGGTTTGGAAAAGAAATAATAAGTCGATCAAATAATATATTGAATCTTAATTTATGTCTATCATAATGATAAAGCGAAAATTACTTCGATTATCAACATGTTTTAAATAAATCCTGAACTAACGTATGTCTATCAGCAACGATTCGATCCAGCAGGGGTTCGAGCCATCGTTCGTTTACCTCACAGTGACTGTCCAGAAACACCAGTACCTCACCTGTAGCATGTTGCGCTCCAAATATTTTCGCTCGAATCAATCCTTCATTCTTTTCCGTTCGCAACATTTTCACCACATCACTATTCCAGTTCTCACGAGCGTATGCATGTATTGCAGCATCAGATGCATTGTCTGAAGATAGTTTCTACAAGAACGAATAAATTAAAAAGTAAATCTAAAGAGCTAATTGATCGAACGATTCCACGTAATATATCTGAACAGAATCTTACTAAGTCCTCATTTTCTCTCCAAACATCGTTCACGATTTATTCCTTATTTCATATACTAAGATTTCATATACATACAATGTTATCTCTTGAAATATAACAAATTAAGGCTATTTTGTTCTTCAATTCATAAACAAACCGAGATCACTGCAGTCATTCACCAATAAAATTTCGTGGACCAAATTTGATGGCGTTCTATCCAAAATACTATTAACCATGCGAATCAAAGCTGATGAAGCTTCATTATAGTAACAGATGATAATACTTGCCGCTGGCAGTTCTTCCGAATAGCTTTCATTCAGACATCTGAAATATGTAGCATTAAGATCAAAAAATTTAAATGAATTTTTTAAATAGATGGATTGAAAACAAGCAAGTATCCGCTAATAAAATAAACCGCCATTTCGATAAATTAAATTGAAGTAATAAATCTCATGAGAAAGAACAGTGTCTATATCAAAATGACCATCAATCGATTGATAATCTATGTCACAGTCCAAATTCTCATGACAATTCAAATATTCCAAAACAAGACTGAATCCAGACGTCTCTCATTCACCAAATGTTAAATAAATCAATACTCACAAGTAATGACGTGTATCTGGGATCTTTCGTCGTGGCCCAATCCTATCGCTCAAAAATTCATTGAACGCATATTTTGCATAGCTTATATCACGTTGCTTCTAAAAGTTTTGTAAAATTTGTACTAAATTTGACTAAAGTATTGTTCAGGAGGAAAAAATGAATGATATGATACATAGCATTTATGTTTATGTAAATAATTTCAAGAAAAAATGAAAAAATAAATTATAAGGAGAAATAAATGCATAAATATCCCATGGAACTAGTCTACTGCGTGAGCAATCAAAGCGCTAATTAGTACCAAGAATAGTATTACAAGCATAAAACATGGCGACAGATGATGCCTTACTGACAGAAATAATTCTGCAGGCTAAGCATGATCACGCAAAATCGCATAAACTTTAAGAGAAAAACAATACAAAATAATTAATAAGTGGCTAGAAATGCAATAAAATTACCTGTTCCTGTTGGTTTTGTACAATGGACAACTTTTCGAGGTCAACTTCTGGTATTTTATTCAATGAAAATTGTTCTTCCTGCATTTCCTTTGACATATCATTATTATTGTTAGAAATCAGAGGCAGTTTAGAACGATCAACAATAGCTGGATAAGTTAATGGATGGTATCGTTGATGCAAGTAAATGATTCGTGCTCTTGGCTCATCCAACAATTTCAAATATGCCACCACAATGAATATCCATAGCAGAGATACAGTAATCGCTCCTATTATACAATTTGTACTAATTCGCATGGCAGATATTTTCTCGGTCTATTCAGCAGTTAAGGATTTAAGTTTAAAAGAATTTCAAACTAGTAGTATTGATGGAGAAGAGTCATCGAATCTCTCATCGTATCACTCCATCCAAATCATGCTGCTATCATTGCGCCATTGACATTACTCGTCTGAAGTTTGATGAAATTACTGAAAAAGAATAGATTGTTCATGTTACAGACGAAAGATTACTGTTTTACAGCAGTGATAAACAAAACACAGGCAAATGAAATACCATTACTATCATTAGTCACCATTTTTGGAATTTACTACTGCGTCTCCAGGATTGCTGGCTGAAAGTATCTGGTCATCCAGCCAAATTCATCTCTTATTAGCTACGCCATTGACATCAAATACAACCAATATGATCTTTCTGAAAAAAAAAAAAACTTTCTATTAAATCATCGACTGTTCAGATATCAATAGCTTGGATTACTTGTTTTTGGTCAGATAACATTGAGAGTGCCAATGGAATACATCTCGGCCATATCTTAACATTATCCAATGGGTTAACACCGTTCCAGCATTGCCACTAAAGCTTAAGTCAAATTTCGGAAAAATAAGCTTTGGATATCTCTTATCAAGCTGTATATATTTTTGTTTATTCCAACATTGTTTGCAGTTTTATAAACATGATCGTAAAATAGAGAAAAACAAGGCAAATGATGCTCCAATATTTTTTTGAGAATGATTTGCAGTAGGAATAAATTAGAGGAAAAGAATTGAGAGTGAATAAAGGAAGGATGAAATGTTTTCGAAACTTAAAGCCACTGATACCAATAAAAGTTGCAAATAGAAGAAAATTCATTCCCTTTCTATTCGAACGATGATTTCTCTTACCATTCGTAAATTTCAACGAGAACTTGGCGTTGATGCAGAACGATAAATCAATTTCGTGAAGCAAGTTGACCGAAACAGAGAAAGATGAGGAATGAGAAGAACGAGTATTTATGAACATTTTTTACAACAGATCTGGTTTGATGATTGTGCAGCTGAATTGAAAGGCCTCCTAACAGACATTTTATGGTTTCAAAGCAAGTGATTGGAGAATGAAAAAAAAAACGATCTTCAAAACTTGTAAAAAATTTCTGCATTGGAGAGGAAAGTTTTGTTGTTCGTTCTCTTTTTTGATCAAAATTTTGTATGAATGAAGACTATCGATAAATGACAAAATTAATAGGCTGATTGATTGTCAGAAGCTAAATATGGCAGAGTAATGGCATAAATCAATAGCTAATATTAGTGAGAAGTAATAAGAAGTTGCTAATATTAGTGAGAAGTAATAAGAAGTTGATAAGTTTGATATACATTAATAGCTGATAAAATCGAGCCATTGGAAATCTATCAGCGCGGAAATGAGGAAAAAGATTTGATAATAACTCGGTAACAAGTCATTTATCAATTCCAGGAGGAGCGAATGCAACAAATTCGTCCTTACTTCATCCTGTCATTGCTGTTTGATGATAACAATTGCAGAGATCTTCAAATGATTAGTGTTATAATCTTGGCTTCATACAGCCTTTTCATCCTAAACTTCAAGAATTCTGCGTGATTTGTTCAATCTAATAATCACAACACCAGTAAGCGATCATTTGATGTCAAATATTTCATTTTATATTCAACCAAACGATCAAATATATGATTATTATTTAATAGAAATAAAAACTTCCTTCGACAACCTTTCTTCCTTCTCTACTGCGACGATTTCTTTCTTATGGATGCCTACAACCTTGAAATTGAATGGTTGGACAAGGAAATTTTGTGCAAAAAAGAAGAAAAAAATGAAAGCAAGAGCTAGTTCACTGTTTGAGGAATCCAAAAAGAAGAAAAAGATAAGAAATTAGTCATTCATTGATATTACATATTGAGTTTTTATGTTTTCGGCAGTAAGATGGTAATTAATCTGAGCAAAACACTGTGTAATAATCAATTGACCAGTGAAGCAGAAAATGTGTTGTGGAAAATTTGCTTTTGAAAAACAATCATTACTCCTTTTACATTAATTTATTTACACAAATTTTTTTCGTCATTACAAACAAAAATTTACGATTCCAAATTGAATTGTTTTATTTTTCAATATGAAGCAAGCTGAATCTATTTTTCAGCTTCAAAACTACGAAATAGATATTTGGAGAATTTTAATAGCCATAGTTAAGTCCATTTTTCATATATTAAAGAGAAGTATAAAGCAATGTGCTAATAACATATGCAAATCATTACTTATGAAAAAGAAAAAAAAATTAAGATAGAAGTTTTAAAGTAATCCGTTCCCTCTTGCGAGTCTACAATGTAATTAATTAATGAATTCATAGTACTATGATCGTTGGATGAATTGATGATTCAGGACATATCGGATTGAAACAAGAAGCACCTTGAAACACATCGTTGAAGAGCATAAATTTTATATTTTTACATTAATATAACCTTTTTTAATTCAATTCTCAAAGTTTTTAAATTTCTAAAAAAAAGAAAAAAAAAGTTCTTAAATTTAGCGGTACAGTGAAAGTTACGCAAAATATAGAGGCTTTATCAATATGAGGGAGTAATGCTACTGAGCAAAATATTTGTAAAAAATTAGTTCTACTCTTCCTGTTGTATGTCCCATCCAGATTGCATGCAAAACACTATTTTCAGCATTTTGGATTCGAAATTAATTTCGAAGTTTTTTAATTGAAGTTATTCGAAGTTACTGGAAAAAATTATTAAATCCAATATTATAACTTCACTTACCATAAGGTAATAAAAAGTAATAATTATCAAAAAAAAAAAATAATAAATATACCAAGCAAATAATAAAAGAGATCCAGACTCAAATACTTTCTATTTTTGTGATAAAAAATTCTGAAATAAACTAAAAATCAAAATAATATTTCCACTTGTACATTCGAGCAGAAGCTTTTAAAGCTCGCTAAAAGTCAGGGGTAACTGAACCCATCTAAAATGTCCTTAACATTTAATTTTTTTATCCTAAAATAAAGACTTTGAAAACCCATAAAAATTTCTGAAAAGTAGAAACTACTCAAGATTAATAATTAAAATAACCAACAATTATCAAAATTAAAATTATAATTCAAGAATTTCGAAAAATGCTTCTGTTCGGAATTCCAGAAGAAGCTAGAGTGATAGCTGAATAAGAAACAGCAGAAGAATGTTTGCAAGCAAACTTGATTAAACTTTGCCTCTTAGATGTATCGGTCTTTTTCTTTGCCAAAATTAGTTCCTCCTGAGACAACTTTTTTCATAAGTTTGAAATGAGGCGGCCTGTAAAAGGCTTCTCATTTTCAGGTTTCTGTTGGTATTTTACCAGGAGTTTGAGAGAGATGTGACCAGGGGGGAGGGTATCACCGATAAGAAGAGGGGCAGGGAGAGGTAACCTAAAGTCAAGTTAGTCTTCTCCTGAAATAACGTCCTTTTTTGTTTGTTTGGAGAACGAAGTTACAGAAATTGGTAAATCGAACAAGTGGCATGCGCATTTTTGAGGCACTGAGATTTAATGGAGCAAATTCAAGTAACTAAGTGAACGAATAAAGAATTAAGTTAAAACTTATTATTCTTGATAATGTATGCTTGCCGAGTTTTGTGTTTTAATCTCATGGCCATGGACATATGAAAGCAATTGGAAAGAATATGAAAATCTGAGCACGCATGGTACTTCATATGGATAATATTCAGTTCATTTATTTTAGGAAACGAATGGTTGGTTGTATACCATCAAATTTTCTAATATTCTGTTGAAAGGCTTACATGGCAACTAAGAATGGTCAACTTGAGAGAGTGAGGTAAATGGTGTTATACAATAAATTAAACTGGGAAGTTGATTTTATCACGTCATTAGGGGATCTGTATTACTTATTATTTTCTTTTTTCAGATACATTCACTGTTTGTTATGCAATGTTAGCAAGCCATTTAACGGATTTTTATCTCATATCCGACAAAAGCATCTGAATTACCATCGTTATAAATGTACGAAGTGTACGTTTAAATCTGATAATGAAGAAGATAGTACTTTACATTCTTTCGAAAAAAATCATCATGTGAAGGTTTGCTTTTCTTTTTTTAATTTCCTTTGAAGGATGCCATTTTGATGACATTATTATATATAGATTTTAATAAAGAATTTTGGATTCTTTTATCTATTACATATCTTCTGGTTTTTCTACTTTTTAATCATCTGTGTCATTTCGTTTTTCATAAAGAACCAAATTAAAACAATTTTTCCAGTTCGATGACGTTAACTATCAAGAACATTTGGCAGTTAAAATTTTCCAGGACTGCTGTCGTAAGCAGTTTGCCATTCGAGATGGGACAGAAAAGGAAGAGTGCGATAACTCAGGGTGAACTTCAGAGTTTACTTCTGTTTGTTAGTATATATATACTTTTTTTGTTGATAATTCTGCTAGCATTTCAGTTTTTGAATCAATTCAAAAGTATAGTTAATTGCAAATAATTTTATTAGGTATAAATTCTTGAAATATTCAGGCAAACAAAGAGAAAAGGAAGTTGGAATTCTTATTCAGATATTCAGAAAATACATAACCCTAAAAAATCGAAGATAAAGACGAATGACGCATGTTTGTCTAATTTCTTGAAGGATGAAGTAAATTTGCAAACAATATCGGAGAACCAAAAAGATTATGGAATCTCTCCAAATTCAACAAAATGCGTGTGTAAGTTGATTTCGGAATCTCAACTGTTTTAGAAAGCGATAAAATTAAAATTGCGATTGGAGAAATCCATTTTGGGAAGGAAAACACCAATTTTTTGATATATTTAGATGATGAGGAAAAATCTGAATCCGGAATTCACAACATCAAAATTCTTTCCAAAGCTGCTTCTAGTGATAGTGAACCCAGTAAATTATCAAAACCTGATGACGAAACGTTCAATGCCTTGGAATTATTCTCTGATGCTTTGCAAGATACTAAAACCAGCAGTCCTGACAATCTGCCAAATGTTGATACTGTTGATGTTGTTCCGATTGATAGGAAAGCCAGAAGATCCAACAGGGATACTTTTGATCGTAAAGAAGGAGTAGTAGAAGTATGTTTCTTCCTTTTCTTTATTGTTTTTTCTTTTTTAAATTTTCTGATTTAATTTTTAACCGTCTTTGCTTATTAATTTTTTTGTTATATTGAAAAATTTAATTGTAATAAGATTTTAAAAAAAAATGAATATGATATTTGATTTATTCAGTTTCACTTTTCTTAATAATAATAGATTTTTTCAGAATACTTCTGTTCTACAGACTATAAGGCCGCAACTAAATATTGCTTGTTATAAGTGCGGGAAGGTTTGTAGATTTCCTCTGATTCATGTAGTATTAATTTATTGATTTCAATTCAAATTACCGTCAAGTATAATGAAAGTCATTTAAATTACATGACAAAGCCTACTAGGAAAAGTTACCAAATTTGAAAAGTTTGTTGAATGAAAAGTAGGATCTTGTGAATTTTTTGGATGTTTGGAATGCAGTATTATTGGAAAAAAAAAGAGCCAGAAGCTCCTGGAAGAAATGTGAATCATAATTTTAGGAATAAGGATCGAGGAACAGTTTCCATCAAGCAACTAGGAAAGTACTGTTAAAAATTTCAGGAAGTAGATGCTAGTTATACTGCAAAAAAAACACATGCTCTGCAGTTTCATTTTACCCAAGATGATGATCCAGAAATTGCGGAGTTATTACCAGCTACTATAAGAGCTTGCTTCCCACATTCCCTAGCTTGGAGCGATTATCAGGTGAATTATTTATAGACGCCACTAAGATGTTATTTTCAATAGTTTATTAATATTATTGAAATACCACTGCTTGCATGCTATTAAGTTTAGAATATTGACTCGGCTAGGTACTAAGTTCAATTTCTAAAATTTCTGTAATCATGTTCGATATGAAAAGCATGGAAATGTCATGCAGTATAGTGTGGGATCATAATAAATATGACTGAAGAAGTTTTTTAGTAAAATTGCATTAGAATAGCATCGGTTGTATCAGAAAAGGCCTAAGCGATCCTAATTTGTAGTGCACAGAATGTGGAAAGGCATTAGGAACATATAGTAGTCGAAGAAATCATGTTTTGAGAGAGCATTTTTATTGGTCTACCATCTGTCCATTCTCTGGTTGTACGGCTGTTATTAATGCTCTTGGCGCTCTGGAAGAACATTTTAAGGTCTGTTTTTTTTTTTTTTTTTTTTATGAATTCAGTATAAAGCAAAACTATTTTATTTTTTCTTTTATATTTCTTAATAATAAATTAAAGAAAAAGATTTTAGATACGTAAATGGAAAAAAAAATTATATGGACAAAAACATGCTTTTGTCACGTTTTATAATATATATATTATATTATAATAAACATTATATGTTTATAACTAAACATTATATAAGCATTAAATATTATATACTTATAGAAAAACGTGACGAAATAAGCTAGATTTCTGGAATTTTTTTTTTCTGTATTTACTTTTTCATTGAGTCATTATTTTATATAATTTGATTTATAAACTCAATTTTCAAGTACTTCAGTTTGAGCATAATATTTCGAAATTGGAAATGCCAAAAGGATTGAAACACACCCTTAAAAAGATAGAAAATAATCGAAAAAATGATTTACATCGGCAGGTTTGTTTTTTCCTTGCAACGAATTTCTTGTTCAGCTTTTTGTCTGCCTCTTTGTTATAAAAGTCTTAATAGTATCTTTTTTAGTGAGTTCATTTTGAAACACAAGAATTTTGCGATTAGGTGCGTTTGATAATGAGCTAGAGCTATAAATGAAAATATGCATCGCTAAGCAAGTAATACGAGTTACTGTACATTATAAATAAGTAATTACTTGTATTTTGCAACAAATCTTTGAAACTTATTTCAGTTAAATCATTGTTTTCCCTGCTCAATACCACCAAAAAAACAAGTTATCTACAAGGAGTCAATATATGAAAGCAGGCATTTACCGAAGCCAAGTATTACATCCGTTCTCTCTTCTCTGCTACATTCGCAATCCATCAACCATGCAAAGAAAAAAAATTTTGCATACTCGTCATCTGATGATGAATCAAGTTCCATAGAGGATGAAGATAATTCAGGAATAAAAGACAAAAAGCATGGTATAATGAATCAAAAAGGTAAAATGGAACATTTTATATAATCTATATAAATAAAGATGTAAATGTTCGTTGTTCATTTTTGTACAGCATTTCAAATTCTTCATCGATTGATTTGAAATTTCATACATCGAATAGGCGCATGTTTTTATATAGATATATTTACCTTTTTTTTTTATCTGTCATAGCTTTGACAGGTAAAAGTAAGTGAACGGACTGAATCTATTGACCATGTCTACTTTCTGCAAAGTAGCACATTGTTATTTTGGACACAACGTTGCAAATTCTTCACTGATTGCTTTTTTTTTTTTTTTAACAGTATTGCATTCGAATAGGCGCGTGTTTTTTGAACAAACGAATATCTACATTTTTCGCTTGGCGGGTTCAGCTAGTTTTTGCATAATTTGGTTTGCAGACTCTGTTTATGATTCTTTTAATCAGAGCACAGTATGTTTGAAATATCATGAGAATTGCAATATACGCATAGAAAAATAGTAATATAAAACTAAGAAACGTTAACCTTTACATTATGTTAATGATATTTTTTGTTTCGGTACATCATGCTAAAATTGCCGTACAACTGTGAAAAATCAGTACCGGAAAATTTCAATTACTTAGACTTACGGGAGAATTAATGCATTTGAAGATAATTTCTCTCATTTAATATGTTAGACCATATTGTAATTGAAATGTTTTTATGTGAGGGAATACTATCATTTGTAATTGGAAATTCATATCATAATTGATATTTTTTTGGTGTCGGTTTCTCATAATTCTGGGTTGTGATCATTAATGTTAATAGTATTTATAGATCAAACACCAAACACTAAATTTGATAAATAAGAAATTCACAAGATATAAAGTCAGCATTTTTGGATCTTTTATTATTCTTTTAAGGAGAACCAGTGAAAAGAAATATTTCCGCAGAATGTTCAAGAAATGTAAATGATTCGGATTCGAATATCACTTGCCATAACTTTTATAATCAAGAGAAGCTTAACATTGTACCAGACAAAGAGCGCTATTGCACAATATGTCATTCGCGGTATTTCGAAACTAATGAATAATTTAACTAGCATGATTTAAAAGAAGCGAGGTAAAGATTTATTGATGCTGAAAGTTGTTATTTTACTGCAGTTTAGAATGTTTTTTTGAAATATTTACTTCGGGTTTTGTTTTAATTTCAAAGTATGCTTGTACAACCTGTAAAATATTATCTTTTTGTTTGCTAATGCTAGGTTCTTGGGTCTCAAAATAACGCTGTCATCATTAATAGAATTTAGTTCTTTAATTTTATCTTATTTTTGTAATAGTCGCGATTATACACCTCATTTTTTCTTTTACATATGTAATAAATTTATATCTTTCACAGGTCGTATTATAAATAGAAAAAAAAATATCTTTTATAAATGAAAAGAGGAAGCTTGATTTTTCTGAATTGTCGAGAAGACTATCTTTCCATTATTACATTCTTATCTTCTTCAAATATTGAAAATTTAACGAGTTATGATTTTACTTTGATAATAAGAAAACATATAATTTCCATTACAAATCCTATTTATCTATAATTTTCGTTATTTCTTCCCTTATCAACTGTCATTTTTGATGCTGATATTTCTTCATTTACTTAGTTGGCAAAAAACTTTTGAAATTTCATGTATGGACACATCTTCCGAAGACAGTTTAGTCAACATTGATTCCTACTCCAAAGCAAATGCTATGTGTATATCGCATATCATATATTAATTGGTGTATAATACAAAAAAGAAACATGAAATGCTCATTTTAGGAGTACTACACAATATCATAGATGCTTTTGGAAAAAACCATCCATAAAATGTAGGGTTATTTGCATGAAATATTTACATAATTTGAATTATTTTACTCGCTGTTAATTTTGCATCTTAAATATTGTTCTGATAATCTAACAATCAGACGGTTACATTGTTCGCTTGAAAAATTATCTGTTGTTATTGTAATAAATTCCATTGCTGTAATTAAACGAATTTATATGCTATTCATGTTTTACATTATACAGATTTGATTAACGTGTCATAGTTTATCTCTTTAATACACGTTCAATTTTTTCTCACAAAACCGTATTATATCAGCAATGATACCAATAGAATAAGCAGATATTTAATGCTGGCAATAATGATAAATATCTTCATGAAGTAAAGCTGCAACAACTATATGCTTGTGCCGCAGTTAGATTTCCTGTATTCATTATGTCAAATAGACAACGACTCAAGAATCATTGATTTTGGTCATTTCTCGATTGTGTTTATCATCTCATTTTAGCAAGTAATTATTCATTTTTCCCACATAATTAGGTCACGGTAAGTCGACTTCATTTTTTAGTAACTTTTTCATTAGCTCGAAAAATTTCTACTGTATGCAATGGAAAGCGTTGTTTCTGCTGTAGAGTACTTATCTCCTGCTTCGTTCTTTGGTAGAGGTTACAGGCAATTGTTAAAGACAGAAGCATAAAGTTTTAAGAAGCTCATTAAATGTAATAAGCATTTTTCACATTTTTCAAGAATGTTACCGTCATATTCAGGTTGAATTCGGAACCCACTGCTTTCATTAGATTTCAAGGACTAAAGTGATTGAACAGAATTTATAAGGTTGTATCAGCGCTCATTTTTAGGAATGGCATTAGCTCTTACGAGGTTTTCAGGATCAGTCTAATATTTTAAAGATTATTCTGGTATGCAAACTTAAGATTATGCTAGTCTTGAAAGAATTTTAAAACTCAGTGCCTTCATTTCTTAAGGCTTACTTCTTCCATAAGTTACATTTCTTGAATTTTACTCAGTCGTAATGCAAGGAAAATTCCTTTTCTTGTAAAGTACTCTACAGAATTAGTAAATTTGAAACTTTTGTCATCGCAGACCAATCTTTGTCACTTAGTATTTATCCAACTTAGCTACTTTCTTTTTCTTAAAGATGGATAAGTAAATGAGAAAATGATACGTAAACTGGGAAAAAGAAAGCATCCATCCCCTATTTCATGAAATGATTCAGCTCTCGCTGTTGGAAAGTGACATGGATATTGGCAAATAATATCCGAGTTAGGTATAATGAAATTCCATACTTTCCACAAAACTTAATTTAAATCTTTCTTTTTCTCGGCAAATTTTATTGAATTATTGTTTGTATAAGGGAGCTGCAAGATTTGACGAACAAATTAGTCGATGACATTTAAAAATGGCTGATAGATTCAACAAAGTAGTCATATTAGTTTAACACTATGAGATTTGAGGAATAAGAAAAAGAAGTAATCCTTCGATAGAGTTGATGATAACGTCATACTTCTATGCAGGATCACTATTATAATCAGTTTATACGGCGAAAGCATTTGAAGACTTCCGAAAAATATCGACTTAAAATTCATTTCTTTTCCAAGCTAAAAGTAAGCAAAAATTTAACGATTCTTCAAGTCCGTAATATTTCTGTAATTTTTGGTTACTACCGTTTCTATCATGACATATCTTCAGAATATCGAATTTTTTATTTGCTGTTTTGAAGGAATATATAGCGGAGACAAGAAAAGCCAAAGTAACTCACCAAGACTTTTAATTTCAACCATTTAATTATGCTGCAAACTTCGAAGTTATCAATTGATCGATTCTTGTGTTTGGACGTTTCGTGACTTCAGAATTGAGTTGAAATGTTAGGCTGGATGGTCGTATGAATTCAAGTACTATCTCTTCCCTTTCTCTGGGACATGCCAAGAATGTCTAGCGTGTACTTGATGGAATCCATTAACCTTCGTGTCTCTGACGTGAGAAAGATAATCTCGTTGTATCTGATTGGACTTATTTTTCCGTCATTTCGAGGAGAGTTGACGTTTTCACTTTGATCCCGTGCACTTGCTCACTCGCTCGTCCAATGTGCTGGCAAAGTGCAATGTTACGATAGGGCGATGCGTAGAGTGGGGTATTTTGAGAGTACATTGGCTCATTATCAGTTCGTTTATCGCTTGTCACTTCTCTAGCTTTATTAGTAAGATTCTTATTTAGGAAGTATCAAGCACAGATGGCATGAAAGATGCATGATATTTAGTGCATCTCGTGCAATATCACACTGTGACATGAACACATCACTTCGAAAGATTACTTGATTTTCAAAGTTTAGGAAAGATATCTTCAATCATTTCAAGAGTAATTTGCTATATTGATATTGACGGTCTTTGTACGATATAGATCGATTGATAGTACATTCGCATACGTCTCCATTCCTCTCCATGGAATCATGTGAAAATACGTTTTCTTTGTTATCCCATTTCTCGGAAAACTGAAAGAACCATCGCTGTTGTGGAATATAATACATATGAAGTTTGTAGTTTTTGCAGAGTCTATTTTTTTTCTCAAGTACCTCTCGATTTGAGATACAAATACTATGGTTTATTTAAATTCTTTTGCAGAACTTCATGAGAAATTAACTCACGTTCAGATATCTCTTGTAATCTTTTACTCGTTATTTTAACTGCTGTTCTCCCTGTTCTTTCTCTCCTGTTCTTATGCTAATTCGGCTAATTCATGCAAGACAAGATATTTTTAATTATTGCGCGTATAAAATGTGCATTGTTACGTTAAGTAATTCAAATAATTTTCAGACCTATTGTCATAGCGTAAGGTGGTAACGCAGCGATGATTATAGAAGCACCAGAGGCGTTGCGCACATGGCTTACTAGAGAAATGGCTCCAATGTGAGGCTTTTTTTTTTTTGGAGTTATTTTTTCATGCTTGATTATGGTCATTAAAAGCTTTGTAACCATTTTCAGATGTGATGCTGAACCAGCAGCTCTTGCCAAATATGTATTAGCTCTATTACGTAAAGACAAACCAGAATCAGAGTTGATGGAATTCTGCATTGAACAACTCGATGTTTTCTTGCAAACAAGTATGATTTCCCATTCTTTTTCGAAATATACCGTTTGCATTTACTTTGTTGTTGGCTTCTAACTCTTTTCTATGGAAAGGAAATAAAACTATCCTACACCACAAGAAATGAAATCTATGGATTATGAAATGAGGCTGATTATTCTATATTCTTTTCATCTAGTATTAGATGTTTGTCCCCTCCATTAACTCCTTCAAGAAAATGTCCAGCATCTTATTTAAAAAAAAAGAGGTGTTGCAATTAATAGTTTTCTTCCAGAGGCGAGACCTTTTGTGGAGAAACTATTTCGTATCATCAGGGAACGTAGCTACGTAACAACTACCACGGCAACCTCAATTACCGCTCCCACGCTACAGTCAAAAAATTCTTTTGCAATAATGTGTGAAAAAAAGAAAGACATTGATGAACGAAAAGAAATAAAAGAAAAAAGAGAAAATGTAAAGAAAAAGAATATTAGTCAAAGCGACAAAGAAAGGGAACAACAGAAGGTTAGCATATTTATACACTATCAAAATTTATGTGGAATTTTTTCAAGAATGAAATTGAGCGGAAGTGTTTTTATGTGTGCTTTCAGGTTCGCGATGAGAAAGAGAGCGTAAAGATTTCCATATCTGAAGCAGTTCCAGGACAAACCCAAAAAACAGTACGAAAAAGAATCTCGCCTCCAACAGATATTCCTCAACGTGAAGAATCCCGTCGCGATCATTCTGCAAATCGGTAAATTGTTTTATGATGTAAATCACTAGAAAATGTGTTAGAAAATAGGTGCATTATTCTTTATATCGAAGAGCAGTCTTTTATCAGAAACTGGATGTTCTTATAAATGGAAATGTTTGGCATGGACTTGTGCTTTAGTGGAATATATTATTCAAAATGAGTGAATATGTTACTGATACCGAAAAAGTAAATTTGCATTGATTGTCGTCTTATATTAAAGCATAAAAGATGCACGAATATTAAATTCAAGGTTTGAAAGGCGACGTAGTCGATCACCACGGGAAAGACGATTGGAACGTGGAGATCGAAACTTGGACCGACGTGTGGCACCATTGCCTGCACGCCTACAACACTGGCAACCAGACCGATATAAAACTGATCGTCCGGAACGACTGGAACGCAAACGATCTCGTTCACCGCGTTCTCCTTATGAGAGGCAAAGGTATATTTTCTGACAAGAAACATTCTTTCCTAATAGTTTAATTATATGTGAAATTATAATTAAAGCGAGTACATTTTTTGTATTCGTAAAACAGTTGAGGTGTTAACGAGCTCAAACGCAGTTATTCCCATCCATTTTTTTCCGGTCGTGTGCTTCCGTTTTTCGGTTTTCAAAGTCTGCTTCAGGCGCGAAAAAAGTGGTGAAGTAGAAATAAGAAAAAAAAAACGTTGTCGTGATTACGATGAAAAAGGATACTGCATGAAAGGAGATCAGTGCATTTATGATCATGGACCTGATCCAGTGGTTGTAGACGATATTGCTCTTGAAAAAATGGTAACCAATGGAGCAAAATCCTCAGTAACTCAGATTGCGACCAATTTCTCGGTGCCACCACCTGGTTATACGCCATTGAATCCTCCACCGCCTGGTGTTGATAATGTATATGCTACAAATTCAGGTGCTGTTGTATCAGCTGCTCTTTCCGAAGGTCTGTTTTCTCAGTCCAAATTTTCTGATTGCTATGAATTTTTTTAGACATTACATATGTACATCTTTGTTCGTATGTAGCTGATAGAATTTAGAAGTTCGTATGTTACAGGATATAATCCTGAGGCTCCCGCATTGAGCGCTTCTTCTATACCAATTGTAGCAGCAGCACATTCGCTAGACTTTTCGGTACCGCCACCACCAATACCTCCAGTTGTAGTAAATCACCCTTGGAGACCAACAACTTATACAGTACCTGCTATGTCATCATCTGTTTTAATTCATCCTGCTGTCAACAATTATGATCCAACGCATTCCTCAACTACTATTCCATCGCATAATGTCACACAAGTTTGTTATCCTTGTAACTCATAGAAGATATCGTATTTTGTCTTTTATAGAGACTGATATAAGTAGTTTTGAAATTTAAATGCGACACTATTAGTATGAGTAAGATTTCATTGCACTTGATTTTTTCAAGTTGACGACCGGCCAAAGACGACGAGGAAGAGGACTTGGTATTGGTAACACAGGACGATACAGTCAAAATGTGGGTGCTGTGAATAGAACGCTTCAAGTGCGTAAGATACCTGCAGAATTAAACAATATTGCAAAACTAAATGAGCATTTTGGGCAATTTGGACAGATTGTTAATATGCAGGTAAACAATTTTCATAGATTTTCAAATTCTATTCTGATTTCAGTTCTGAACTTAATAAGACATTTTTGAGAAGCATATAATCTAGTAAAAATGATTCAAAACACTGAAGTTGTCGAGAAATTTTTGTTTTCGTATTGGTATTTTCGATTTCGGATGCATTCGTTTACTAACTTATACCATTTTCTACTGTTTTTCTTCAAATACCTATTTCTATTTCGATTTGTGACGTTTGCTATTCTTTGAATTCTCAAAAAGTGCAGCATTTTTCGGTTTAGGTTTGTTTCGAAGGTGATCCAGAAGCAGCACTTATTACTTATGCAAATCGATATGAAGCTGTTGCAGCATACAAGAGTACAGTTCCAATACTCAATAATCGTTTTATTAAAGTATTTTGGCACAGTACGAATGGACAGGCAAATAACATTGTAAGTGCGAATCAGGTCATATTTTTACAGAAATTTGTATGCACTTAAATTTTTTCTATGTAGACGTATTATGGTTGGGGATGATTACTGCGCAAATTGAAATTCATGTTTTGTATTAAAGTTAAAGCAATTCAATTGAAAAAAAAAGAAAAAGCAATGTGAAGAAATTGAAAGCTGTCAATTTAGATTTTGAACGAATTGGTTTTAAATTATACTGGAAGAATGTTTTATAGACATCATCGACCAATAGCTCATCGGTAACATTCAATGCGAGAGGTTCACTGACAAAGACAGTTCATATTGGTTCACGATTGGCTTCTGCTGTTAAAAATTCACAAACAGTGCATTCAACTAATTCGCAGAGTACCGAACCTCAAGCTTCACGTTCTGCAATCAGTCAATCCTTGATAGATAGAGAAAAATACATCGAAGTATCTTTCTAAAGTTTTTTCGATGGAATCAAAAATTCCTTTAGCTTTTACGAATTCCAATTGAAACTCTTTGCTTTAAATGCCAAATAATAACAAAAGATAATTTTGCAACAACGAATGTTTGGAAGTCTCATAGTCAAATCGAGAATTTCGTGTTGCTTGATTAGACTAAAAGATCTGAAACAATCACAGAATGACCAAAAAGATATTTAGCTGATGTCACTAATCTCTTTCATCATTTTTCAGGATCATGAGTTGTACTAGGTGCTGAGTGTTCTGGTAACTCTAATAATGAAATCGTTTTTATTTTACAGGTAAGACGTCGACGGAAGCAAGAAAAAGAAAACAAAATGAGACTGATGGATCTTCAGCGGAGAAAATCTGATCTTATGTCCAAAGAAATTGAACAGCAGAAAATCATACTAGAAAAAATGAAGGAGGGAGACATTATTCCTGAAAAAAAGAAGAAATTATATAAGGTTTGTATGATAATTAAGGTCGCAGCGAAGTTAGCTTTCTTGGGAAATTTTCATTTTATGGCTGGCGTAATTCACCTAAAGGAATAACTCATATTCCTATGTGAACTAAAAATGTTCATGTTTTTTTAATGAAAATTTGGATTGCCTTATTCATTATGTTGTATATTTGCCGGGAGATTTCCAACACTGGAACTTTTTTTTATTGCAAAATAACAGATAGAAAATAAGAACAGCGCAGTTATTTACAAATAATTGGAATTCATGCCAATCAATTTGTCGGAATTTTGACTGATAATATACACAAAATTTAACATACAAGTTGATGGTTATTATTAATTGTTATCAACTTTGTTTGCAAAATTTGTTCAATTTTTTAGATTTTCAAAAGACTGGAGTCTTCTGTAGCTAAAACAAAAGGCGAAATTGCCGAACTAAATGAGAAGTTGATGAAAACGAAAACTGGTTCTGAAGCATCAAAGACAACAGATAACGCGAATGGTTGCAGTATTGCTACAGAATCTATTATTGGCATGGATCTTTCTGATGGTTTGTGCTTCATAAAAAAAAAAAGAAAAAAAACGATGATTGCATAACTTAACTACATAATTTCAAGTTAAATAAATTTTTTGAATTATGAAGTGATGTTTAATGTGTAACTAAAATTACCATATTCAGCAGGTGAATTATTAGTCAGCGACATGGTTTCTTCTCCGAAAAAAATTCGTCTGCAAGATTCTTCGCAGGTTTGTAATTGAGCCATAGTCTTTTGCATGTTTTTAATGACAGTAAATTCCATAACTGTCTGATGAAAAATGATTTTTTTTTTTTTTTTTTTGAAGTGTTGAGATGCATTCTGTTTTTTTATATGCCGTAATGTAACGCAACTATTTTGATACCGCAGTGTTTTTAAAGAAATATTTTTTATAGTTTCTGTCTTTCTTTTCGTTCAGTAAAAAGACGACTTGCAGAAGAATTAGTTTTTAATTTTTATTTTTAAAATTTTTAAATATGTTATGTCACACTAATAATAAGTTTAAGTGGCAAGAAATGGTTTTTCCTCACTTTGTCATTTGTCTTTAAGTGTATTAAGCTTTTTTCTTGATATTTTATCTTTTTTTTTTTTTTGCAGACTCTTGATAATCGTTCAAAAATGGTTGTGGTTCGTGGTTTTGAAGCAGGAACAGAAAACGAAGTTATCATTCATATGGAACATTTTGGAGAACTGATCGATATGGACTTTGGAGTTCCTGCGCAGGATAAATCACTCACTGCTTATTTCACTTATAAGAAAAGACGTGATGCTGAACAGGTTTTTAATGAATTTTTTTTTTTCAAAAAATGAACTTACTATTGCTGACGGTTGCATATTCATTCATTTAAAATCAATTACTGCTCATTACTTTCATTTCAAGGCAGTATCACTGGGAGCAGACTATCCTATAGGAAATTTAATAGTTGAATGGGCTCCAAAACATGGAACTAAGGCGAGTGGCGTTATTCCTGATGAAAAACGACAGCCTTCTGAACGTGTAACCCCTGCTGCCTTGTTGGCGAGTTGTCCGCTGGATGAGGTTTGTCATGTCGTTAATTTTTTATATTTTCTGCCGTTATGCAAATTAAGATTGAAATTGTCATTGCAGTAGCCTAACTATTTCTGAGTCAACCTCACCAGCATACGCTTAAATCAAATGCTGTTCATTTGTGACTTTGAAGATTTTTTCTTGAATTCATTGATTTATGAGCTTAATCTTGAATAATCCTGGACAGGCTTTGGGGATTTTCAGTCTTTTAAAGTTTCCAATTTTCAATCTCTACTTTGCTTTCGTGTCCAAAGAATTCTAGTTTTTCTTTGTTAAGATGTATTCTGTTGAAGTGCAGTTTTATTTAATTTCAATAAAATGGATTTTCAGTCGGACGATGATGGCAATGAAGATTAACTGAAAGAATATTTGGTCGCTGAATCTTGCATGTTACACTTTCAGACAGGATTTTTTGCATCTGTGGGAAATACTTGAGCAGGCTATATTTTCTGTAAATTTTTTTTTTTAAGTCAAATCTTGATCTTATGTTTCCATTCAAAAATTCCTAGCTCTTTTCTCACAATGTTTGATGATTCCCCATAGTAGTAATCATGCTATTAACAAGCTTGCACAAGTGCTTCTCACAGTTGTGTTCCCCAGTTCTTAAAAACAGTTCTGCTAAAGTCTGTGTTATTTATAGTTATTTTATCTTCGCATTTCTTTTGTGATTATTTGATATGATATTGTAATTTGGCGAAAAGAGGAAAAATTCCAGTGTCGGCTCAGAACAGAAAATGGAAATAAATTTTATTTCAAATGAAAAAAATTAAATCACAAAGCAGAAAAAACGGAAATGATATGGGCCGTAAAAAAAAAAAAAAGTGAAAGAGCTATAATGTCATCTAGACCAAATGAAATTGGTTTCTTTGTATTGAAAAACTTCTGGAAATTTTGTTTCTCGAAATTTTTGTTATTATTTTTGCCTAGTCGACACATGCAATGCAGTGTAATCATTTCTTTTATGTTATTCTTTTCGACCTCAACCGTTAAGTTTTGGATTAATTGTCCACAGCGGGTATGTTCTACTTTTTTGTTCGCTGATTTTTGGTTTGGCTTCGGCACCAGTTCACCTAATAACTTTTATTCCATTTTTCACTTTGACATATCTTATGTTAGCTTTCAGTTTACTTACAATACTTCCCATATTATTGCCTAGGATAGGTTTACAATGCTGACGGGAAGGAATCTTTTTATCTCTCAGCTACTGAAATCATCAGGACTACTGAGAGTGCAGTACAATAGTAATGAAAACAGGACATATCAAAAAATTTGGAAAGATGCAGAATGAAGTTGTTAATTGATGTTAATCTTGACTAGTTTATGGACTGTAAATTTATTAATTCAAAGACAATTTTAATATTAAAGTTGGTTTCATTGGTTATAACTTTAGGGAAGTGGCTCATACGTTTGCATCGCAGTATTAATGCGATACACATTTCATATATTTGCTATCTCATTAAACTTTTAGTAGATCAGTTAAATAACTGCCAGATAGAAAATAAATTCTAATTACCTTTGGGTTGGTCCGAACTGGTGTTGAGGAATCAAAAAGGTTCACTTGTTTTTTTGAAGTACTTGTAATTGTGGAGTTATGTGTTCCAACGGTATTGTTTATCTTTTTATAATTTAAATATCTGTTATACGCACAAATACCAGTTGACTTCTGATTGCAATATCCGATGTCATCAAGATCTATATAATTGAAGTTGTTTCCTCGTAGTTTAATAAACAAATAGAATGCTGATACTGAATTTTCTTCGTCATTTTTTTTTTCAATTAAATTTAAAATCAACGGAACAGAAATGCCTCCACCGAGCTGAGTACATGTATGAGATGTAAATCTGATATGTTCCGCTAGATGATTGTTAAAAAATAATGGAATAATTTTTATGGAAGCAAACGATGCGAAAAATATTTTACCCGTAGGAACTTATTTCAAACGATCAATACATAGCAAGAGAAAGTGCTGAATGCATTTTGATAATTGGTTTCTTTTTTGAATTTGAAAATGTACTCTTGGAAGAATGGATGTTTTTTGCTAAGAATTTAGTTGTAGTAGTTGGAAAATGGTGAAAAGAATCGACAGATAAACTGTCATGGGCGATCTCAATCGGGAATTATTCATTATATTTGATTTTTAAAACTTGCAACTTATGTCGCGAAACCAATCGAGATAGATGTTTCAGAATGAACAAAGTACGGTAGAAACGAAAAATGCTTGGAGAGGCGAGAGCAAGTAATATCAAGAGTTAAATGAATTTCATAAAGGATTGCATGTTGCTTTCAGGCTGTGATTGACTGATAATTATTATTCATCCTGTAATTGACTGATAACTAAGATTAGTTGAACATTTTTTTCTTGACTTGCATCCTAAAGCATCTAACGAATAAACAACTTCATCCGATCATTGTTTAATATGGCGACTTTCTTGTTAGTAGCACTATGTTTTTCTGATATAATAAGGCCGATCTTTTTACTCAACAGGTAGCTGGCCTTAAAAGTGACCTTGAAGTAATGCTAGCTATTAAATTCTTTACTGAGCATATAACGGCTAGGTTATATAAATCATTCTTAATTTATGATCTTGATCAATCAAAAAACCAAAAACTTGAATTCATATTTTTAATTTCCGATTCAAAGCAACAAGAAGTTTATATGATGTGATGTGATGAATGATAAATGATAAATTACGGAAGCGGTGAAATATAAACAGTGAAGCAAGTAAGAAAAATGAAATTCCAAATAACTGTGAGAGATAATAAGAAGCATGAAATGAAGGTGGCACTTAGGTGATCGTTTCTCGAATTCCATCGATATCAGGCATGGAATCGAAGCTAAAATCACGATCGATATGCCGCCAACATACCTGTTTAGGTGTTGCTGCAGCAGTTCCTCCTCCAACTCTGTTCCATGGACTTTTCTCGTTGACAGTGGAGGCGACAGGGGTAAAGCTGTATCCTATAAACAACAAATATGGTTGTTTCAAGAGTTATAGGCTGTAGACGGCCAGAAAAGAAAGCCTGAACCTAGATTGTCTTCCTATAAAAGTTGAGGGACACAAGGATTCTCAAATTCAAGAATAGTTCATCAGTCTTACCATTCGAATTCATACATGAATATCTGGAAAGATTGTGTTCCGAAGAACTGCTATCAATCATTCCATTTCTTGCCAACTTGGCTTTTGGTCTGCCACGCCAACTTGTCGTATGTCTTACCAATGAATCAAGATTGATCTGAAACATTTGTAAGTTGAAGGTAATCGATTATTCTACCATAATTTTCTGGGAATTAAATTGAATATCTGTCGTGAAACCAGTCGTAGCACATATGAAAATAGCTAAGTATTTATCCCGGTTCTATCAGTAAAGAAGCGCAGGAAAAGTTGACAAATTGCTTTAATTAAATAATCCAGCTTAGGATTAGACTTCAACAATAATTGAACTTGCAGCTACAGCAGGTTGTGGAGATATAAATACGCTAATTTCTGATCCACGATACGATATGCTACGTTGCATACTTCCAGTGCTTATATTTGACGTATTATCAGCAACATCCATAGTTGATTTCTGTGAATACCTGAATTATCTTTGCACATATTTCAATCACGTAGCAATAATGTCAAAGGTCAATACTTCGGAGGACAGCCTGAAGTCCATTCATGCTCCATTTCAAGGCATTTCAGAAACTTCTAATGTGACATCATCGACACTCTCTTACTCTTCTTCATATACATCTTACTGTATATTATATTGCGTCGTTCAAGTTTGCAGCAGCTATTTTTTCCTTCTCAGTTTCTCAAAATAAACTTTATCAAATTTATCACATTCATAACCCACGAATGAATGACAAACCTGCTGTTTATACTGGTACTATCAATTTGTGCTTTCGATAACCAAACCCATTCCTGCGAATTTTCATCCTTCCCATATGAACTTGATGAACTTAATCGGGTCAGTATTGGTAGCACTAACTTCTCATAACCTTCGTTGAATGGTTGTCTGGCCTTTGAACCTATCACATGCACAATACCTATTAGTGCTGCCAAGAATACGATCAATCCGAGCAAAACTTCCGAATTCCACCTACCACCAGAATTCGTTGTTGATTCCAGTCTTGTATTGTTGTTATCTATAATATTCCTTTCAGATAAGATCCTTAATTAGGCTGACATCGTTACAATTATTAAGATTTGTGATTACAAATACTGTAAATCACCCAATCGCAATTGATTATTATATATCAATATTCTGAAGATTTAACTTAAGCGCGAGAAAAATATAATTTTTAGATTTAACATATTATCATAACGAAAAATGAAAATTTATTTTTTTTTTTTTTGTTTTTGAACATTAAATATTCGAAACTTTCGATATAAATTGCAGAGTTTTTTCGAAGTTAAGTTTGAATCAAAAATTTGAATAAGAAACAAAAATCGAATTTCAAACTATGCGTTAATTATTTCTTATGATTTCTTTTTGAATGTTTTCATCTTTAAAAATTTGTCAAGTTTCAAAGTATGATTTGACGATTTGGATTGACTAGAAAAGGGGTTAGAGAATAATATTTTAGGCAAAAGAAAAGTATTGTTAAATTGCCATAACGAGAAAGTCATCCCAAACATTTTTAAAATAAACGATTTAAAATTAAAAAGGTTCTTTTGATAAAGTGTTGTATTATCTTTAGATAAATTATTTGTTCGAATTCGAGAAAAGACTAAATTTATAAAGACTTTATTAGAAGATCCTAGTTACTGCTAAAATTTCTGTGGAAATGATGGAGCATTTATTGAAAGAAAAAAATGAGGAACATGATTACGTAATTGGATCATAATGAAATCAATCTAATTTTACCTAATTAACCTAATTTAACCTAATTTTTTTGTTTATAGACCAAACTAACAATGAATAATAGATGATGTGCCGGTAAGCTTCCTTTCATTGAATTCGATTTGTACCGGATAATCGATCTGAACGATAGCCCTGGAATCTGGCTCACTGCACTGGGCTGGACTGTGTAAACTGATCGAGATTAGCACATTCTTGGCATTTTGTAAAACGATTAATTCGATATTTTGGCCATTCGACCCATGATTTAATGCTACGGCTTGCTCATTTGAACTCCAACCTCGCAATACATACTGTTCTGATGGAAGATCGGTTAATTCAAGCATCTGTTCATCCGAGAAATATAATCGGCAGACGAGAGTGGCATGCTGCAAAGATTTAATTCGAAACTTTTTCGCTTTCTTCACATCAGATTTGATCGAATTTCTCATTTCTCATATAGCTAAAAAGTTCCATTCGTTCTTATCAGTGATTATCAATTGTGATAATTTCGGATTTCAGTTTTGTTTCCGTCCACTTGACATTTGCATAAATCATCACACAATTCTGATTCATAACAATATTTCACATTGTGGCGATAAAATGGGAAATGTCATTTGATTTCAATTTATCTTCAATACCTTTTACTCATTCCAATTCCAATGTGAAAAGTTATAGATGAATATAGTAGGAATGAAAGTTTCGGAAAGTTTACCTGATATTTATAAGTCAAAGTATTTTGAATAAATGTTGAAACGATATATTGGTGAGTCCTTTTAGGAATTCGTTCAATATTCAAAGCAATATCAACAATTCCTTCCACTGCAAGTCGTCGTATGGAGACAGTATCTTCTGTCACCTGCACATTCAACAGGCAGATTTTTTCTCGAAAAATAAAGCAAGAGGAAAAAAGTACTATCGAAAAATTAGTAAAAATAATAATAATATATTATACC
Source organism: Onchocerca lupi (assembly GCA_028564675.1). Classification (NCBI taxonomy): domain Eukaryota; kingdom Metazoa; phylum Nematoda; class Chromadorea; order Rhabditida; family Onchocercidae; genus Onchocerca; species Onchocerca lupi. The sequence goes on along the minus strand of JAOVVO010000168.1, from coordinate 27,676 downwards.
ACAATTGGAGCACTGCCATAATCAATACTGGGAGTATTCGAGCGAACCGTTATCCTATAAAATTCTCGTCGATATAATGTGACATTAGAGATCATAAAATGATTTCATCCCGAATTACCTACAATTTACAAACCTGGCGGAACCGGGACGATGAGCCACAACAAAAATGCGATCTTGCTGAGGTAGTACAACGGCAACAGCAATATTTGAACTATGTACATGACTCATTGTCAATGATGTCACATCAAATAAAATATCTCGATCACCGGATAGATAGATCCGTTCTCCAGTTTCTTTATCGCCCACATAATAACTTGCAAGGATGCGAACCTGCAAAATTTGATAATTGACTCGAAAATGCTTTTTGATCTTGAAGTAGACAAATATTCGGCTGCCCAAATTTATTTACAATAAATTGCAGTCGGATTAGTACCCAAAAGTACCATCAGCATAAAATCATACGGAATGACTTAACGTAAGTGCCGTTAATTTTTCAAAATCTTATTTCGATGAAATTTAAGCCGCTGGACTGAATCTCATCTCAAGTAAATTATCACGGAAGGTGCAGCCAAGTAATAAAGTTAGTAAGTTGTCTCTTATCAGTAGATAATAACTGTACCTCAGCTTGTTGGTACTTATTGGTACATCCAAACTGTCGGGCTTCTCTTTTACGTCTACTAGGAAGCCATTTCCATACTGCTATTTGCCAATCTGGAATGATAAACTTGGAAACTTTTCTGGTAGTGATGGAAAGAAAGAAAAGATAGTTCATAGTAATTACTTTAGCTGAACTAATGAAATGATACTAGTAAAAGTATCCTATTAATTAACTGGATGATTCTGAAATTGGCTATCCTGAACATTACCGCAACAGCCTGAGCCTGAGCCTAAGTCTGAGTCCCCGTTTCATTCCAAATAACTGTTCAAAAGAAAATGTAAACAAGGAAAACCTTTGATGGCATTCAGCACTGGATCTGATAACCAAACAGTTATTGGAAGTCGTGGATACCAAACAGTAACTTCGATCGAACTGATCAATTCTTCGAAATGAACATGTACTTTAACTTTACTCATACCACGTAACTCTGACCTATAATTTACGTAAAAAGTGTTTATAATTCGTCTACCATTTGAAATCAGAAAATTAATCTCAATTTAAAAAAAAAAAGATATTCTGGTAGAGTTTTTGTTTACAAATCTACAAGTTGCTTAAAAACAGATTGTGATAAAGATAGATGTAGATTAAAGTTCAATAAAAATAAAACTTTCAGTCTTAAACTTGTCAATTCCAAGAAATCAGTCATCAACATTTGTAGATATCAGTAGAAAGAGATATTTTCCTTCATAGTTGTAATTATTAGCATCGATAGCATAGACAAACCCATCAACGTAGATGGAACTACAAGTTGGTGAGGCCTTCAGAACTCGTGGTTCGGTACTCAAACAATATGAACTGCTTGTTACATCATTCAGATTTCCACCTTCCATAACGGAAAATATTCTCATTGGTATTGCAGCTTGTTTTCCCGAAAGTACCGCTGTATTGACCAAATTTTCTCCCTGAATACCTGTTCATTAGAAGAAACTCAATCCAACTCTGAATATAATCTTTCATCTCCATAATCATGGAATAGTTCAAATACTTTAGGCACAAATGATAAAAAATCATTTACTTTGATCATTGGCAGCAAAGCATAGACATAATCCGAAAATATGCGAAACTGCGTTGTCACTCTCTTTGTTGTCATTTTACCCTAAAAAGTTAAATTATTGTTTACAGAATCTAATTCTTAGCAAATTTATTGCCATGTATGAGTAGTAATATTCAGTAAATGAAAGCAGAAAAAGATTGAAACTTCGATCCGATGAAATGAGAATCGATCTCGGCCAAATTATCAGTCACGTGAGCAGCAGAGTGATTAAAAAAAAAAGTGACTTTATTCTATTTCCAACGAACTCTTATCAAAATTTCTATAATCAATCGCAGTGTGATAGTGCATAGCAACGTGACCTCACTTTTAGACGAAATGCAATTAGGCACAATTTTTATTCTATTATTGGGCTTCTTCAAGAAAAATTAATGAAGCGTCGTACCATATAAGTTGAATTTTCAGAGATAAAATATTGCACTTCCCAATCAATTTTGACCAAATTATTGCTGATGGTGTTCGATTGTCTTTCAAATTTTGTTCCTATTGAGCCTTTTACTTTGAACAACATCATCATTATATATCCGCTGAATCTGTAAAAATTGGATCAGTGCTGTAATGTGAATATCCGGTCGGAATGGATAATAAAATGAAGCATTATCTTAAAATTTGAGATTCAGCCTTCATTCAATTCAAAGATTATACTTTCTTTTCCAGTTATCACTCATGCACTTCTGCGCCATTCGCCGCAACAAATATATAAATAAAGAAAAATTCATTCACATGCATTACAGTATATTGAAATATTGAATGAAAATTAGCATTTCAAACAATATCATTCATTATCAAATGATAGTCGGCGATGATGCGGAAGATAATTTGCGAATAGACGCAAAATAAAGTAAGAAATACTTCATACATTGAAGAATTAGGAACAAAAAATAGTCAGAAAAAATGCTAATTGAATTTAGCTTACCTTGCCAAATTACTATCTAAGGATGAAGAAGAATGATACAGACATGTGAAGGTCATATAAGTATCAGGATGAGTAGCAGTTTCCACTTGTATAGTCCATAATTCTGGATTTGCTGAAGTGACACTGAGAAGTTTCAAATAGCTGCTCAGCCAGATTCTGCAATGTTTTATCTAATGGAGAGAATTGACATTTTTTAATTCTGAAGCAAAATATTAGAAATATCATTCATGTAAACGTGCAACATCCAAACTTATGCTAATATTATGCACTTGCGATAGCTAATTGAAACAGGTTATAATCTTTCTTACGATAGCTTTAAAAAAAAGTATTGAATCGAGATTTCTTCGAGATTCATAAAAACTGATGGAAAGAACCTGATCTGTATGGCAGTGAAGCGAGTTTCATTGCTACCGTCGTAATCGAAATGCAACAAGAGAGTTGTAAGCGAATTTGCCACAATGGTAAAATTCGTTGGTGACGATAGCTGTAAATGCCTGAAAATGATTTGAATTCAAAATAATTCATTACACAATTTGAATTTTATGTATTTTATTGGTAGTTGTTAATTCTGTGTTCATAGAAAATATGAAACTTGGCATTTTACTTCCCTTCATCAAACCAATCTATAATTTTCGAATTAACAATAAATTTTGACAGATAGTTTGGATTTCAAATTCCAATACAAGAATGAAAGTTTCAAATGAATGAGTTTCTTCAAGATTTTGGAATTTATGTTGAACATACAACGTGGGTAATTGTTTGTCGAGATCAAATGATTTGTAATTTGGAGGAGGTGATAATAATAATATTTTTGTGCGATGTAGTTCAGCATGAAGAGTACCACATTCTTTATCCGTCGAATGCAGAAGCGTAATGATCTGTAATTACAAATTTGTTAAAAAAAATTGTGACTTATGAAGTTAAATTCTATGAAAACTTTCTTTTTAATCGATAGAAAGATAGCAAATATCAGATGTATTATAACTTGAAAAGTCAATAAACCTTCTTATGGCTGCTGTCAAGTGGAAACCAAGAATACGGTACAATGATTCGCAAAAGGCACGATTGGCGAGCAGAATCGAATGGTGATAAGATGCAAGATATCGGAACTGTTACTGACGTTGATAGTATCAATTGGGCGGTAATACAAAGAGGTTGACGTACGTGAGATAATATTGAAACATCTGCTACTGCTATCAAATCCACAAATGGCCTTTCCTGAATGAATAGTGATTGTATGAATTATTCCATGAATAAATCTAAAATAATAATTTTTACCAAAGAAATCACAGTTGAAGCAATTTTAATCATCACAGCACAATCGGGCCTTCTGATGTTATCTAGCGGAAGTACATGACGTCGTCCAGATTGCGTTCCCACGATAGAACTTGAACGAGATGGACAACCATCCTGCAACAGTAAAATGAGTGAAAAGAACTTTTTCAATTTTATATAATTTCAGATAATTTATTCAAAATAGTTGAAGTTTAAACAAAGCTGTTAATTTTCAATGGAATATGCCACAACAAACCTGCAAAAAAACTACTGTTCTATTATAACTTGCACCATGCTGAGGGGAGAATAATACAAATGCATTGATATCAGAGACCACAGACAGGTATATTCCTACAAAAATGCTAGTCACTGACAAAATTAACAGATTTCATTCAATATTTCTCAATACTTTCACCATAAAATTACAGTATTCATCATAGAAATTTTACCTCATTATGATAATAGTTATAACAAGAAATGAACATAACAAACCCCGAAAGATCCCAAATAAAATCCCAAACTCTTTTACCGAATAAAAAAGGCACTGAAAATCAGATAGACTAGCTGCAGTAGAAAAATGAGATGACTTCTGAAAAAACTTAAGCTAATATCATGTTTTAGATTCTCTTTACATACCTTTTCTTCTCACTCGATTTCACCATTGTTCTTGAATTATTTTATTCTCACTTTATATCAAGAGAGTCAGCATAGACCGAGAGGAAACAGGAAATACATAAACCTATATTCTCATCTCTTACGAAATATTTGGATTCTATTACTTATTCGACGTCTTAACCCCAAATGCTACTATTTCTAACTTTTCCAGATAATTGGTTCTGAAGAATTGATTTTTTTCCAATCAATTTCTTTGCTCTTGTTTTTAGCTGCCTTTCTGTTACTTCATTTGACCTTTTTGCAACAAGGACAATAACGCCTGCAAATCATTTATGACCTTGTTGCTTTTCTGTTTCATTTTGACTTTTCTGAATTAGTATTCAGAACTTGGAAATCGACAATTGATTTTGAGAAAAAATTTCCTCATTTTTCTGATATTTAAATTAAATTTTAAACGATATAATTCAAATACTTTCCAGAACCTTTTCATACTACAGAGAAAATATCAACTAGAGGTAAGATTACCTTTCTTATTTCAATAACTTTTTTAAATTAGAAATTTCATGCTTTCGGTATACTATTCTAATTGTTCGTTTGGTTGTTTCGAATTTGCAGATAAATGTTTTGTCAAGAATTTCCTAAAGCAATCCTTTATCAATTCTTTGTTTTACAAAGTCATCTTAGCCTATCTTTAAGCTATAAGAAAGTAAAGTTAATTTTGGCCAAGTATTTGCTGGATTAATCGGCCAACTTTTTTTCATAGTGTATTCATTCGATTCGATAATATGCTCGGTAGTATATCTTTAATTTTTTTCATTTTTTAAAAAAAAACATCTAGCTTCACTTCAAATTCTTGACCACTTTTTTTTTAATGTCATCTGTGATCTTCAAAAATTTGTTTTCTTTGAAATTTTTCAAATCCTTCTTCAGCTTTCATCACATAACGACGAAAGATTTATGTTCGAACAGCATTCGTTTTCAAAATTTGGCGCTTTTTCATCAAATTTTATTATTTCGAGCTATTCGGGATGTTTCATTATTTCCTTCATTTGTCCATTTCTATTGTCCATTCCACTTACATTTTGAACTTGGGAAATATAATTTCTTATACATCTAAAAGTTGATTGCTTACTGTGTCAAAATCTGTCTTACTTTCAGGTAGCTTAATAATTTGTCTATTCGATGGGACATTGACACTGACAATGTGTCTATGCGTGTCAGTAATGCGGTAGAGCTTTTTTTTTCACTATTTACTGCTAGTTTCTTCAAATGACAAGTAAGTGAAAAACAGAATTTCGAAGCAGATGATGAATTAAAGTTTAAATTGAATACTAAGTTGATTTTTTCCTTTAATCTCTAGAAGGCGTATAATTCCTGACATGTAACGTAATAATACTCATGAATCACTTCGAAGGGTATCATTTCTAGAAAAGATGAAAATAACTGAGAGAAAGAACAAAATAGAAGATTCACTATTCTGGAGATTACAAAATAAATGATTATCATAATAATGATCATTGCTATATCATGAAAGAGACGATTCAATTAAATGCCTTTTCGAAGTTACAGTACTAAATTCATAAATTTATAAAAGCAAAGAATTTTTAGTAATAAACTCAGTTCCATTCACTACTGCCTTCTCATAATTTGCTTTAAGCTAAGACAAATCACGCCATGCCTCACAATTCAGTCGGACGTCATGATGATAAGCTCAAGTTATATGAAATGCGAATTCATCATTGTCGAAAACTAATTAAATGTTTTTTTCACCTTATGTTAAACACTTTTCACGAAAACGTTTTTATTTCTTTCTTAGTTTTTCATGTATATTTGAAGCAATTCAGAAAAGGAATGTCTATTTGTCAGGGAAATAAATAAAAAATTGGCAAATATTTATTAAAAATGGCAAAAAGGCAAGCATTTAAGTTGTGATTATTCCTGAAAGCAAATGTATGGTTTTAAAATAATTCTTCTTCTAAGCCAAAGCCTATTGCTAATATAACAATTTTCAAAAATCTTCGCTTTTCAATGAAAACTTTTAGAGTTTGTTTGTCAAAAGAAAATAAGAAAAAACTGATTGATTTATTATTTTAGATTTTTTTGAGTCAATGGCTATGCTAACTAAAATATTTTGGATGTGAAAAGAAACAATTTAAAAAAAAAATGGTGGTTTTATTCAAAGAATTAGAAAAACTTCCGATAATACTCATAATTTAACAATTTATTGTCCGACCCAATACTTCGTCATTTGTTATCCCATTTGATTAGCTGATGGCCAATAAAAAATGAGAATTTTAATAAATCTTTGAAAATAAAATCTGATCTGAGATTTGAATTCACTGATGTCGTTTCATTACGATGCAATCATTCCTTCAAGAATGATTTGATGTTTGTATTTGGAATGCTTTAAAGACGGAATTTAAGAAGAGATTTGGATAATGTGCAAATAATCAAAGTATGCAAATTCACACTGAACTGATCTAACATTCTGTTTATCAAATAAAAAAGAAATAATTAATTAATCAACCACCTTCACAGAATATAGTAAAGAATGAGCAATAGGATAGCTAGGCCCAAAACAAGTTAAACTCTCCTTTATAGATGCCGTTCGAAGCTTGTTAAGTATGAACTTGGCCAGAACTCTGACCCTCCTAGTAAGAACATCTCTATTATCCACTATACTATGCGTCCATTAAACAAAGGCCTATATTTGAGTACTAAATTAAACATTAAAAAACTGATATCCATGAAAGTACGAACCTGTAACCGAAGAACAATATTTTAGCAGTAAAAATAGTGAATAAGAAGTAAAAGTGCTCAGCAGTAGAGATAGCAATAGCATAACCTTCCTTTAGAGAACCTTTAAATTTCCAGATTGTCCAGTAGACCTTGCAAGACCCAGCCTAACAAGTAGCTCAAAGCCGAGTGCACACTCGTCCAAAAAATCGATGTATACCCTGGCTTCATGTAACAAGCCTGGTCCTCGCTCTTGCGTATGCCGCATTTTTGGTATAATTTCAAAAAGATTTTCAAGATAAAGTTCTATAAATGAAAGATATATTTGAATGCTTGTACATCTCAGAATTCGTTTATCTTTTCATGCACATTTTCCATCATGCTATTGCTCTCTCAAACTTAACATCACGAATTCTCTTCTTGTGCATGCCTTTATTCCTTGAAACTTTCTTTAAAGTCTCCAAGGATGGCTGATATTGATTTTGAAGCATGAAAAGACAAATTTGCTTCAAATTTTCTCTGATTAATGCACAGATGTTACGGAGGCATTTCAAAAATAGATTATTAACAAAATGAAATAAATCTCATAGTATAGTGGTAATCATTCAGCGACTAGAATGAAATACTTAAATGATCTGCCCTTTTGGACATTATTAACAAATGTATTGCATAAAAATCCGTGAATAGTCAATGCAGTATGTTTCTAATAATTTATCCCTTGAAGAAACTGAACTTGTTGATGTTTACAAAGATATTGAGATGAATCCGCCGAGCAGTATACAACTTTCTGAGTATAAATTTTATTGCAAATCTGAGGAGACCCATAGAATCATAACAGCATACTACGCGAAAAAATTGCTCAACGCAGCTGAATAATATGTTAATAATAAATTTATGAATTGAAAACGAAAAAGGTACTGATTTTACGGCCTTCTCGTCTCTAGTTTCAGTTAAAATTATCAAAATTCATCGTACACTCAAGATAAATTTATAATTGCATCTATGCTGCAGCACTTTTTACGCTTTTGTTAGAATTTTTAAGGCGAAATTCTGCATTTCCTTGAGACTGCACCAATCATTTTTAATCACTAGCTGAATAAAATTGTCCTTTCACTTACTTTTACCTGTCACGCCTGCAAAAGGTTAAAAAAATGGATATATCTGTATAAAAACACGTACCTAATCGGATGCAACGTTGTTTCAAATTTTCAAATCAATTGATGAAGAACTTGAAAGTTGTGTAAAAGTCCCAACAAATACTTGCATTTTTATTTATATAGATTATTTATCGACTGTTATCAAGCAGTAAATCAATGATTGGTTGACCTCACTTTGTTCATATGTTAATCGGAGTTTTTTAGCGGGAAACATGCTTATCCTTGGAGAAATTTCAAAAATAAAGCAGTAAAATCATAGAAGGGATCGAAACATTTCGGTTCACAAGTGATGTTGTAAAATCCGAAATGATATATTGTACAGAAAAAGTATTTCAAAATTTTAGAAAAAAAGTATGTTTAAAGGAATTTGAAGAGGCAGGATATATAATCTACATAAATAAAAATGTAAATATTCGTTGTAATAAATGTTAAATCTCCGGAAATTCTTCACCGATTGCTTTTAAATTTTAATACAACCTTGCATCCGAATAGGAGCGTATTTTTATATAAAAACATACTTTTTTTCACTAATCACGCCCATGACAGCTAAAAGTAGGTGAGCCGACCATACATAATTTTATGCAGTAGCAACAATTCAAAATTCAATTGAGCAGTGTCGAATTCAACTTCTATTAAAATTTCAAAGCAATAGGTAAATTGATTTAAAATTTTGAACCAACGAACATTTACGATTTTTAGTATCTTCTAATATCATATGTAATTTTTTGCAATAGCAACAGTTCAACAACAGTTGAGCAGTTTCGAATTCAACTTCAAGTTCAGTCAAAAGTCAATTTCGAGAGCAAATCGGGTGCAATCTATCTACTTTAATTCATCCAAATAATGCCTCGCAGAAGATCAAATTTAGATCGTCGTACTTGCACAACGGAAGGATTGAAATTGACGAGGAATGGGCATTAGTGAACGAGCGAATAAAACAAAGAATGGTTTAAATGCAAGCAGAGCATTTAAGATAAACATGGAATACTGTAACTCCGTTAAATCCGATCAAATAAATTTGTGAATACCTGAATAAAGACAGCGACATGGCAGTTTTGGCGTGCAGCCAGAAAGAAGTCATAAGAATGCGGTATTACATATCGATAAAATCACACAATATCAGGCTGGATGGTACATAAGCAGCAATGAAGCTGTATGGCGAATTCTTTCATTTTCCATACATGAACGAAGTTCAGCTGTTTTTTACTTGGCAATACATCGAGAAAATGGAAACGCATTTATTTCACAACTGAGAATGTGAAAAAAAAGTCTTGAATCCACCGGCTACAACGTTAACTGCTTTCTTCCCATTATGCAAAATGATGCGTTTGAAAAAACAGTGTTATATTCGGAAGTGCTACGTATTACATATGGAATGCGAGTAGAAAATCATTTGAACAACACAAAAGAGGAGAACCAGTAGACGGACAGCTTGGCATATTCAAAGAAACTGCGATAGGCAGATTATACACTGTGCATCTTAATCAAGATGAATGCTTCTTCCTTCGCATGTTGTTAGTAAATGTGCCCGGTCCAACCTCTTTTCAATTGAAAAATGTCAACGGCGTTACACATGCCATTTTTCGCAGTGCATGTCAAGCTTTAAATTTATTGGAGAACGAAAGACACTGGGATTTATGCATTAATAACGCATGAAACACGTTACATCCAAATCAAATTCGGGCATTGTTTGCATCATATTGACCGCTTGCTTTCCCTCACCTCCAACAGAGTTATGGAAGAAATATAAATCGCATATGGCTGAAAATATTTTCCATCGAATAAGTAAAGAAAATTTTAATATTTACATGGGTTTCACAGCAGAAATCTACAATGAAGCGTTGATAATGATTGAAGATTTAAACTTACAAATCGCGAGCAAAGTTCTCAATCGGGAACATCATCTGATGGAATACCGATCTGCTGCTGCTTGGTTCGATGTAGAATTGCGTCGCGAACAAAGTTACAACATAGCTGATCTTTTGTCATCTGTGCATGCAAATATTCCTAAACTAACGTTTGAACAAAAAGGCATTTACGATCAAATAATACAAACTGTAAATAAGGGGGTTAGAGGAATCTTCTTTTTAGATGCGCCAAGAGGAATCAGTAAAACTTTCCTATGTAGACTGATTCTGGCAACAATTCGATCCCAAAATGAAAAGCTTTAGTTCTTGCATCGTCCGGAATAACTGCAATAATGCTAACAGTGAAAGAAGTGTGCATTCCGCTTTGAAATTGCCATTAAGCATGGAACTCATTGAAACTCCCACATGTAACATTTCCAAAACATCCGGCATGGGAAAAGTTTTGCAAAAATGCAAACTTACTGTTTGGGATAAATGTACAATGGCGCACAAAAAATCGGCCGATGCTCTGATCGATCATTGCAAGATTTGCTGGAAAGATGAGACCATTTGGGAAGGAATTAATATTGCTTGCAAAAGATTTCAGGCAAACATTACCTGTAAATCCTCGATTGACACCAGCGGACGAAATAAATGCTTGCCTGAAATACACTGTTTTGTGACGATACGTTAAAATTAACTACAATGGGTATGCCCAGCTGTAAAACGATCGATCAACTGGGATCTTTTCGCATCAATTGCTGGAAATTAGGAACGGAAAGCCATCCGTTCATTTGATTTCAGAATGAATTTCATTGTCTCATAATTTCTACAATCTATTCTTTGGCCAAAAATAAAGATATCGACAAACTTCACAATATTATTCAGTCTAACATTTAAAGCGAGGCAGTCACAGACAAGTCGACACTATTGTGAAGCAGATGAAGCGGTTAATTATCCAAGAGAATTTTTGAATTAACTCTATCTGCGAGGGATGCCACTGCACATGCTGCAATTGAAAATTGGCATGCCAATTATCATGTTGCGAAATATTAACCAGTCAAAAATTTGCAACAGCATGCAGCTTGCAGTAAAAAAATTAATCAGCAATGTCGTAGAAGCAACAATCTTGACAGGATCTATCAAAGGTGAAAGTGTCCTTATTCCTCGCATTCCTCTGATTCCAAAGGACCATCATTTCAATCTAAGAGATTGCAATTCCCAATTCGATTGGCGTTTGCATTCACCATTAACAAAGTTCAGGGTAATCTTTGGAATTGTGCGGTTTAGATCTAGAGACGGATTGCTTCTTACATGGACAATTATATGTTGCGTGTTCTAGAGTTGGCAAACTAAACAATCTCTACATCTACACAGAAAACAACAAAGAATATTATATACCCACAAATATTGTGAAATTAAACATATTAGATGTGGGCGAAAGCTGAAAGATGTCAAACAGCGCCACGACAATTATTGTAAACAAGAAGTATTAAAGATCAAGTGGCGCGACATAGTCCCAAAGAGACGACAAACATATCTGCCGCCAAAACGCTCCAATTCACACATAAACGACACAGATCACGAAGCAGCAGCAACAGTTCAGAGTTCCAGGGGTTCCAGTTCGACCGTTCAAAGTGACACAACAGTAACAACAATCCGACAATTCAATTGAATAGTATTCTTCTCTATCATCGACAAAGGTAAGAAAAAAATAACCCAGTGATCAATTTGCCTAGATATTCTCTGATAATTTTTTGTTGCAAAGAATCACTCTCCATCAATCAATAAAACATTTCTCAACACCATTCATCTTTGTCACAAAAAACACAAAAAACCTCACACATATTGCTGACCTAGTCGAATCACAATAGCAAGAATCAATTTCCAATCCAACCAAACTGCAAATCAAATTACAAAGTGTCAGTTTTTTTCTCCAACACTAGAAACATTCGCTTTCTCTTTTCTTTTTTTCCACTTGACCAAACTGAGCTACAGAAACCAGTGTATATAAAAAGTATATAAAAACATTCGCGTATTCGAATGCAACATTGTGTCGAATGTTTCAAGCAATAGATAAGCACTTTCCGATATCTAAGATTTTGAATTAATATAGACAAGACCCGTGTTTAAGAACTTTCGGAGATTTAAGATTTTGAACAAAAGAACATTTACATTTTTATTTATATAGACTAGCTGCAGCCTGACACACGAAGCGAGCCGACCACGTGGATAAGTATTTGCAGTATCACTCTTCGCTACGTAATTTGATTCTCTACTTCACACAATGGGAAAGTGTGGACACGGAAGAAAGCAAGAGAGAGACTTCCACGAAAGTAAGAATTTTTTCCAAGTCGAACAACGAAGAACAACTTTAATTACATCATCCGAGCAAATAACACTAGTTTCGTAACGCTTTTTGCACAAACAGAAGCGCAAATAAACGCATTCATTTTTTTGTAGGTTTTCACAACTTCCAATAACTAATTTCTAGTACTGCTTCTTGTACATTTCTTCTTAGAGTCAAATCATAAGATGAGGAAAAAAATTCCATTTATGATTGTGAAACATACCGAGCTAAATAATTTTATTAACAGTTTTTCCCATGTAGTACGAAAATGAACAAAATTACAAAAAAAGACCAAAGTTCTCATATCTTGACAGTAAAAAAACGCGCCATTCAAATCTACGTTTGATCATAATAAAAAACACGAAGTAAACACAAGGAAAAGATATGAATTTTTCAAAAATTAAATGATGCAATGATTGACGATTTAGAAAAATATATATAAAAGAGATCCTCGATTACCGAAAATAAGCGACAACAAGCATGAAATTAACAAATGCAATAAATTTAATGAAGCAAATGCATACTAATGGCAGCATGGCCTATATTGAATTACAGTTTCATTTATCCTCTAGAAGCTGAATCCGTAATAATTATGTTCGATTTGCATTAGCGAATCAGTAATGTCAAAAAAAAAAAAAAAAAAAAAAATACATTATATACTGAACGATCGAAGAACTCCTCAAAAAGACATTGACTTAACAAAATAGGAGTACACTACTTTCCTAAAATATGTCGAAAACAAAATCAACGTAACAAAAAATCACTTCAAAATATTCAGCAAAAAAACTCAAAAAATTGATGAAATTCCTTTCTCTTGCTGCTTCTTTACAACTCCTTGTTACTGCAGCGAAATTTTTTAAAAATGAAAAAAAAAAAGTGTGTTTATCTCTGTGAAATACATTTATAGAAAGAGAAAAAGGTTTCAGGAAAAAATTCAATTAAGTAAAACATAATATAAACATCAATTCACACCTATATATATATATGCACATATCTCCATTCAAAAATTGCAACAAGTTCAAATAACTATTAATTTGGCTGGTGCACTAAATTTCCTCACCCCAAAATTCAAAAGATGGATAATAAGCTAATAAATATATAATGAAACTGAATTAAAGTCGAATCTCAAGAACAGATGGTGCAGTTCCACGATTAAATTACCACTTAAGCTACCCTAGATTTTATATAAGTTGCTCTATCCAGAGTTTCGACTATAAAAAGATCTAGCCACAAAAATATCGAAGGATCTACATTTTTGAGTTGTTTCTGGCCAATGTAATTCCTATTTTGTACTAAAAGATACATTAAATCCCTATAACGGAATTTTTTACCAACTCCTTTTTTCTTTTCAACATCCACTATACAGCTCATCACATCATTCTTGAAGTGCAAAAATAAATGACAAAATTTATAAAGAAAGAGCATTACTCCAAAGACCGGGCAAAGATTTGCGAACAGACAGTATACATTGATCTTTCTTCAGCTTAAAATCCACACTTAATATTTTATTCGGGCACTTTTGCATCTCAAAAAATCGTCTCTCCAAAACTGTCTTCATTGGAGGCTTTGTCTTCTTATTCAATTTGAATACTTCCAATAAAACACTTAAGCCCCTGTAAAAAAAGAAAAGTAGCATAGGAAATTTTCACTTTATTCGATAAAAAAATCAAAATATCATCTGAATGTCCCAAAAAGCTCTCAGCAATTTCTAATTTTCTTAAAAATAGCTGAAAAAATTATGAAAATGTATGCCATTATTATCTTTTACTTTTACTAGCTTCCGCATTATGTCGCGCAAAAAAGAAATCTCGTGCAACAATTCTTCTGTTCTTCTAAAGTGGCCCACATATCAGGTTTAAAACTAAAAGTTCCTGATTCTCATATTTGAGATTCAAGAGCTCTACTTCTTAAAATTTTCGCATCACCTTCTTGAATGCACATTCTGCAACATCTATATCGAAAAATTCTAGAACGGCCGATATAAACAGGCCGTAATTCCTTAATATGAATAATCATAAATATCCTACTCTTCGTTATATTTAAGGTGCACATCAGTATTCGCAGCGCGAACCATCGTCTTTTCCTTGATTCCCATCACCACCAAATGTATTTTCAGGACAGTCATGCTGTCGTCATATTTCACTAAAAATAATGCAAAAAATGCTTAATTTGTAATAAAACATAATCAGATAATAAATCTGGTCAAATTCCCCGGAAAAATCGAATATGGTATGCAATATCTTCACATCTAAATAATGGTGCAGCTAATTTTCTCGTAGGGCTATCATTTTCTTAAAATCACTATTTTCATTATTTTTTTATATTTCTGGCTTGTGCACCAGGCTGCTGAAATCTTTCTTTTCTAAATCCAACATGGACCAGTCACTAAGCATCGTCATAAAACTAAAATTCGAATTACAAACCTCCAACAGGTCCAGGTAAAGACTTAACATCTTCGCTCCAAGTGAACATAATTTGCTAATAGTTGTATAGAAAATCCGTAAATTATTAGAAAGAAAGATGATGAGAGCGCATTCTACAGAACTATACAAGTCAGTCTTCCACTTCAGCAAATTGTTTGCTTATATCGATCTTCATTTTAACTCCTCAATACATTGTTAAAGCTACTCCTGCAAAAACAGAGTTTATTTAAATCGCAATCATGTCGACAATCTTATTAAAAATCTAATAAATGAGATTAAGCTTATATTCAAGTAATTTAGCGCTTCAAATGTACATAAACCAAAGATAAATACTGTCCACGCAAAAGTAATTCCGTATTACTATAAAAATATCTAGTACAAATCAACAAAAGATTTTTTTAAGCGAGTTTTTATTTCATTCCTCTATAAATTGCGATTACTTCTTTTCTAACAATTTCAGCCATCTAATTTTGAGCGTACTAAAAAGCAAAATAATCTTGCACATACGAAATCAGAAATGAATAATCGCTATAATTATTTATCTTACTAACAAGACGTACATGTCATTGTACACAAAGAAAATGAATACATAAGGGAAAAAGCGAATATGTAAAACAATCAATTAAAACTTTCCGATCTATTTCGCAATAAATGAAAAATATGCGAGGTGAAGATAAAAGAGAAAGCACGCGAGGACAGGTATGATCTCTCCACTTTCTATTCATCTCCATAAAGCCGTTTAAAAATAAATAAATAGCACAAAATTATAAAATATTATTAATATCATTTAATTATAAAAAAAGTTTGGATATTACTGGAAAGGAGGAATATGAGCTGGATGATCAGTTGGATGATCTGATGATGAATCGATTTAGAAGTTTCAAAATGCAACCAGAGAAAAACACTGTATGCAAAAATGATTTCAGCAGAGATAGGAGGTGGATCTGAATAGAAGGCATATTTTGATTTCATATGCATGAAAGACCACAACAAAATAAATTCTTTATAATTAAATTAAAGAGGAAAAGCATAAATCAATGTTACCAGTCTCGCATACAGTTTCGTTAATAAGCTTTTAAAAAAAACTCAAAAACTGCTTCATCATTATATTTGACATTTGAAATTGTCTCATTCTATTCAATATCTTTCTTTTCAACTAAAGTAATAGATCAATTTTCAAAAAGTTGGTAAAAAAAGAAGGGTCAACTGATCGAATCTATATTTTTTAACTGAAAATGATTATATACATATTTTTTTTTTTTGCAATAAAGGAAGAAAAAGTTCAAAATTCTTTGTTCGAGATTTCACACACAAAATGACTCAACTCAGGTGATGAGGGGAAGTTCATTTGCAAAAGAAAACACTGACATATGAGAAGGATGGGATGAGAGGACGGGATAAGAAATATTGATTCCGAGCAGTTATATGATCGTTACGGATTCATGACCTCGTCTAGAATATTTTGTGCAAGTATTGCAAGTTTTGCAAGGAAATAATAGCTTTCTTTTCCGCTTTTCTCTTATTATCTTTTCACTTCCTTTTCTTTCTCTTCTCCCTCCTTTTACTTAGTCGATTCTACTGCCATAATCCCCCGATACTGAAATCTAGTTCCAAGCCTTCAGCACACAATGACACCTACTGTATTAAATAAGACAAATAAGACATTTAGTCAAATTGCTCTTAAATTAAGCATCAGCAAGAGATTACTGATATTAATTTAGAGAATTATAGAATCAAAACCAGCACTATAGGAATTTCGCTTTTTTTTTCTGCTTAATAAAACTTTTTTTGACACTTTTAGCTGCAATTAAGAGCCCAAGAGAAATTCATTTCATTGCGTGACGTTGGAAATCTATATTTCTTTTCCTGGATACAATTCATCTTGAAAACATAAGCTTTTCAGTTTCTGTAAAAATGAATGAGAAATATTGATGATATAATAATGCATTCCAATGATACTATTCGTACAAAAGTGGCGTAAATATTTCATATGTTAAGCTGATGAAGAATGATCGATAATGCACAAAAACATGAGGTCAAATATTCTCACTTTCCACATCATTCTATCCTCTCTCTTATATTCATCTATGAATGTCAACTGAAGTGCACAGCTAATAAACCTGACCAAACTTTATCAGATTATTATATCATGGATGAGAAGCGATTTTCCGAAGAGATCTTGCTCTCGTCCAAAACTAGAGCTTCTTTCTTCTCTGCTCCTAACTTTTAAATTGGAAACCATCGCATGTCAATTGGTTTTTCGTTTGAAGTAGTTGACTTCAACCTGAAATATACCCATTCATCTGCCAATATCCCCGCCTTCCAAGTTATTCAGTTCCGAAGTACCATAAACCATCCCACTGGCCCATCCAGTCAGCCACTCTCAGCCATGCGAGACAGAGACCTGCGGCAAATATTGATGGGCAATCATACGGCCCGTTTTATTTTGTTTCGTCTATCAGATAATTGGGATTTGATAAAGATAGAGTAAGCGAGGGAGTGGATTATGTTAGGTTGCTTTCATGAAAGGTCATAAAAAGATCATGTAACATTTGCAGATGTCATCGAGACACAAGCTTGATATAGAAGATGGAGACAGAAAGCGAGAACGAGATCGACGAAAAAGGTCAACTCTTACTTCCTGTATTTTTATTTCTGATCGTAAACTCTCTGTAGTAGACAGCTTTTTCTTTATGTTCACTTCTGATCGTATACTCTCTATAAAAGACAAACATTATCCATTGTCTTGAGAGAAAGGGTTGTGGGGAAGTTTTCCATGTATCCTCATTAATAAATGAGAAATGAGACTTGAAATTGCAAATTATGCCAGTTTTTTGTCGTTTTCGATACTCCGAGCATCTCCACTCCGTCGTTGTTTAAATTTTTGTTTTATTTTTTCAAATGAACAAAAAACTTCGTAAATTATTCGCTTTGTCAAAAGAATGATGAGCATGATGCCAAATATTAAAATCTTGTAGTTTATCCGCTACTTATTTCAGGAAAGAGTCGGTACTGAAGACAGTTTGTCATGTGAGTAATATATTTTGGTCTATCTAAAGATGGAAAAATTTATTTAAATTTGCTTTTAGTCGTTCGAAATCACGCTCACCACGAAGAAATCGGAGTAGAAGTAAAGAACGGGGATGGGAACAAAGTCGATCACCTACTGAAAAACCGCGCCGCCCAACAGTAAATTTAAAAAAAATTTTTTTTCGTTTGCTTTATTGATTTTCAATTTCAAATCAAGAGCAGTATTTGATTTTAAAATAAATCCGATCGTTTTTTTTCAGGTAGAAATTAATCCTTTCAATGGCCAACCCTACACACAACGCTATTTTGAAATATTTAAGAAACGAACGACGCTTCCAGTTTGGGAATATAAGGACAAGTTTCTAGAAGTCCTTGATAAAAATCAGGTATGCCTCCTCATCAGTCTCTCCATGCTAATTTTGTAAAAGTGAGATATATTACAAATTCATAGATTTTCTTTGCATCTTCTTGATCGTTTTTTCATTTGAATGCTTTCGAAATTATTGATGTTAAGACGAGATATATATCATTTGTCGAAATGCCATAAAGCTATTTGCCAAATGGTGTCAGATTATTCTCTGTTGGCTCAAATAGACAAATTTATGTGAGCATTCAGCCACAGCAGAATTTATATTTGCAGTGTCTTACCTTAGTGGGTGAAACTGGATCAGGGAAAACAACCCAAATACCACAGTGGTGCTTGGAATATTGTAAGACGCGTACACCTCCAGGACATCGCCGATTAGTTGCTTGCACTCAGCCTCGCAGAGTAGCAGCCATGAGTGTGGCAACACGTGTCGCCGAAGAAATGGATGTACAGGTAGGAAGCTGTCTGATGCTGTGTGATATGTTAATACAGCGGCATATGGTTTAATCTGTATCTCAAGATTCACAAATTCAACTGCTTGCGAAGAAAGAGCTGACGAAAGTGTAGTCTTATTATTCATAAACTGCTGTGAATAATTGAATATTTGAAGTAAGCACGAATGTAGAAAAATTCAGTCACCAAAAAAAAAAATGTGGAAAATATTAGCAAGATAGTTGAACGATGTTGGCACAAGAATCACATTGTAGACTTTTTTTCTATTTCAGCTAGGTGCTGAAGTAGGTTATTCAATACGTTTCGAAGACTGCGTCAGTGAGAGGACAATACTGAAATATTGTACGGATGGTATGCTTCTACGAGAAGCCATGAATAGTCCTTTGTTGGACAGCTACGGCGTTATAATATTGGACGAGGCCCATGAGCGTACTTTAGCAACTGATATTCTTATGGGTTTGATTAAGGTTTGCCCTTTTTTTCATTTTTTTCAGTTACTAGATTTATTTTTAAAGTTCAGCATCATTTATTGATGTTTTTTAAGGAAATTGTTCGTCAGCGGAAGGACATTAAAATAGTTGTGATGAGCGCAACATTGGATTCAGGGAAATTCCAAAATTATTTCGAGAATTGCCCATTGATGTCAGTTCCTGGACGTACATATCCGGTCGAAATATTCGTAAGTTGCAAACAAAACTAAAAAAACTAAAATCCTTTATATCTCAGACATATTTTAATTAATTATAGCAATTTTTAGTATACACCAGAGCCAGAAAAGGATTATCTGGAAGCTGCAATCAGAACAGTTATCCAAATTCATGTATGTGAGGAAGTTGAGGGAGATATACTGCTGTTTTTAACAGGACAAGAGGTTTTTTCTTATATTTTTCTGTCATTCTCGGGAATTTAAAAATGGATTGCAAAAAAATTGTTCCTAGATGCTCAACAAGAATTAAGTAATCAAACTATATTTCTTTTAGTATCACTTTAAAATGCACATTGCTGTTCACGAATGAAAGTTTCTGCTGAATTAAGTAGTACATATTGGTAGTGATAGTCAGTATAATGTTTTACGAAGTTTTCATTCATACAAATCACTAGTGTCATGTTATAGGAAATAGAAGAAGCTTGCAAGCGAATCAAACGTGAAATTGATAACTTGGGACCAGAAATTGGTGAATTGAAATGCATACCACTTTATTCGACGTTACCGCCTAATTTACAACAAAGAATTTTCGAGCCTCCACCACCAAAACGACCTAATGGAGCTATTGGTGGGTGCAGAGTTTTAGGGTTTTTACGTGTGCCTTGCCTTACATTATATTATTTCTTATCTCTAGCATAGTTGGTTCGAGGATTTTTTCTGGTGCAGATGTAATCTTAAGAGGTTCAAAAGTATGGCAAGACGCACATAATTTAGGTGCCTAAATTCACTGATGTATTTTTAAGACTCATAGTTGACGGCGCCTAGCACAAATTGCAGGTCGCAAATGTGTCGTCTCAACGAATATTGCCGAGACGTCACTTACAATTGATGGCGTTGTTTTCGTGATTGACCCAGGATTTTCGAAGCAGAAGGTTTGTATAAGACTGCCGCCGAGAGGCGGTCGCTGCTCCGTATCAACGGCTAGCAGTGCAATCTCATTATGTTGCCGCATAATATGATGATACTGTTGTTGTTATGATCGGTGCTAACACTATACTGTTTTTACAAATAGTTTAAGTGAAATGTTTAGGTATATAATCCAAGAATCCGTGTTGAATCGTTACTTGTATGTCCGATATCAAAAGCTTCTGCTATGCAACGCGCTGGCCGGGCAGGACGTACAAAACCTGGCAAATGTTTTCGATTATATACAGAAAAGGCATATAAAAACGAGATGACTGATCAAACTTATCCCGAAATTTTAAGGTTATCTTTGTTGCAGCACGATTTGTATTAAGCGATAAATTGAATTACTAATGATAAAATTAGACTACACTGAAAGTGTTAGTATGATTTTTTAATATTATATCACTAATATGGAAACATCATTAATGATAATTTTTTTTAAACTTTCAGGTCAAATTTAGGCACGGTGGTGTTGCAGCTGAAGAAATTGGGAGTCGAAGATCTTGTTCATTTTGATTTTATGGATCCTCCAGCTCCTGAAACCCTAATGCGTGCATTAGAAATGTTAAATTATTTAGCTGCTATTGATGACAATGGCGAATTGACACAGTTGGGTTCTTTGATGGCAGAATTTCCGCTTGATCCTCAACTTGCTAAAATGGTTATTGCATCAACAGAATTGAATTGTTCGAACGAAATATTAAGTGTCACTGCTATGTTATCAGGTATTTTATTAAATTAGGATTCAGGAAATTTCCTTTACAATTTTAGCTAATGAATGTCATACTGCTCTATAAAAACTAGAATTTCCAAAATAAATTTTTCTTCCAAAATTTCTGAAATAAATTAATAATTTCAGTTCTGCATATTATGTATAAAAAAGAAGTTGTTTCCAGAAATATTTTATTTTTTCAGTGCCTCAATGTTTTGTACGACCAACAGAAGCTAAAAAAGCAGCAGATGATGCGAAGGCTCGTTTTGCTCATATTGATGGCGATCATTTGACTTTGTTGAATGTTTATCACGCTTTCAAACAAAGTAAACAAATTTCAGTCTAATTATAATGATAAAGTACCTTTTAACTATTCTAATTCAAAATTTTGAAATTGGTTAAAACTAAAATTGATCAAACTTCTCTTTTATTAGTTCTCTTTTTATGTCCTTTTAAAATTCCACGTATTTCAGATCGTGAAGATGTTCAGTGGTGTTATGATAATTTTATTAATTATCGCGCTCTGAAAAATGCAGACAACGTGAGAACACAACTTGCGCGTATCATGGATAAATTTAGTTTGAAACGAATTTCAACTGATTTTAAAAGCAAAGATTATTATATCAATATCCGAAAAGCCCTTGTTGCCGGATTTTTTATGCAGGTAAAAATAATGCATTGTTTTTCATATATAAATTGTTCATTGGCATGCTTTCAAATATCTTTTCCCTTAAGGATAGAAAAGCCTTTTCATTTGAGAGACAAATACAAATTTCAAGCATTTTATTATAATATTGTTGCTTTCGACTCTTCCTTTTATTATTTTTGTTTTGAAATATGAATGCTTTAGAAATATGATTATTATTTACACTACACTGATTTGTTATAGGTTGCACATCTGGAGCGTAGCGGCCATTATATAACTGTGAAGGATAATCAATTAGTGCAGTTGCATCCATCTACAGTACTGGATCATAAACCGGAATGGGCACTATACAATGAGTTTGTGTTAACGACAAAAAATTTCATAAGGACCGTGACTGACGTTAAACCTGAATGGTGAGTATTTTTCTTTAGTGATATTTCTCAATCTATGCATATCGACAGTATATTATTAAAATTTCCGAGACTCTCTGCTGCATCCTTATGAAATTTGCATGGTTGTAAAAGGACATATCTTTCGGCATTCTAATGTCAATCATCGAACGATTTACACTTTATAGATGAACCGCTAATTTGTTAA
Organism: Onchocerca lupi; assembly: GCA_028564675.1. Classification (NCBI taxonomy): domain Eukaryota; kingdom Metazoa; phylum Nematoda; class Chromadorea; order Rhabditida; family Onchocercidae; genus Onchocerca; species Onchocerca lupi. The sequence continues at coordinate 5,231 of JAOVVO010000168.1, read as the reverse complement.
ACTAAGTTCCATCATAATGATCTCATAGCATTCATATAAAGAATTTTTGCGAAAAATAATAGAAATTTTTCATAGAAGGCACGATTTCTTTCAGGCTCGTTCAAATGGCTCCTCAGTATTACGATATGACAACATTTCCAGAATGCGATGCTAAAAAGAAACTACAACATACCATCACTACTCTTCAATCATTGCGAACCACACGTGGTATTTGAGTCCATTGTTATTATTCGTTATATTTATCAATTTTTTTCTCCAACTTTTAATTATTTTTAGAAAACTTTGAGTTTTACAAAAGTTTTACAAATTTGGGGTGGATTTCAATCAGTTGACTACAATTTTTTGTTCTTCCGCTTGTTTTTCGCTCAACACAGCTCTCTTTATTCAGAAAAATCTTGCATAATTCCAAATTCAAAATTGCATCGATCATACCTGTCTCTATCAGAGAATAGTGATAATAGTATCCGTACCAATGTATATTTTGGATATTGAGTGTTTGCAGCTCCATTTTCAGTCACGCTTTTTCATATTAATTTTGTTCAGTCTTTTGATTTGTTGTTCATGCTGTATAATTTTAATGTAAGCTCGCTGTACTTTTTCATGTTCACAATTTTGTTTTTACGCTTTTTTCCAAAAATTGTTGGTGTATTCAGTCGTTTCCAAAATTTGTCATGTTTGATGGCATATTTTGTTTTCAAGTAAATAAATATTATTCTGTAGTTTATACTTATATATAATTTCCTAGAAAAATGTTAATTGCCATTTAATGAAGAGTGGCATATTGCATAGGAATGGTGAAGATCTAAACACATTTCAATCTTAATATGCTAATTTTCTTAATTTTTCTTTTTCAATCTTTAATTTTTTAAGTGCCTTGGAGACCCTTTTTTACCTATCTGATTTAAAAATGGTCCGGGATAATTGTTTTAATTTCTGCCAATATCATTCCGAAATGACTCGATATACTTGACAACCTGTAGATGCTCGTAGATACACTTGACAACCTGTAGATGCTTGTAGATGTTTGTAGTTACCATTATTCGAGTTACTCTAAGTATGCATGACGATAGTTAGAGATTTGCTAAGCAGAAAACAAGTTCCAGTATTTGTGGAAATTATAATTATTTTTATTTTGTTTTCACAATTCGAAGATATCGGAGATTTTTTTTTTTTTGCGAGTTTGAGACTCTTTGGGTCTTAATCATGAATCAGTAGAACAAAAATCACGACTGAAAAAAATCGCAAATATAGTTGCCAGATTCACTCATATTTATTTTGTCAAGGATATTCTGAGATTGCGTGTATCATTCTTACTGATCTGAGAAGTCGATCGATCACTTAAGTTATTTATATAACTTTCGACCTCTTAGCTGCAAAGTTTGTGATCTTATAAACTTGTCGTGATTAAAGTTTAAGGTAACATACTTTTGAATTAAATAAGAAATCCTGCAAAAAGATCGATATTTTGTAACCAATATTTGCGTATCTTTTTTACATATTCCTTAATGGAATAGCTATGTAAATTGCACATAAAACTATTTAAATCGATTTTTCATTGTTGCTTCAGTTCCCGTCAGCTTCAATTGTTTATTGGTTTGAACAATTTGATTTTTTATGTCAAACAAAGAAAGTCATTTTTTATTAGCAATTAACTATTGTTGATAAAACAATTATGATAAGATAAAAAATCAACATTGAATTTCAAAAAAAAAACAATTCTCAAATTTAAGATGTTTCTCGAATCTTCAGATATCAAGGGCTCGAAAACATCATTTGATCTTAGTTCATTAAGATATAGGAGTTTCCTGCAAAACTATTACACAGATAGCTTGTATATTTTTGAAATTGAAATGAAATGTCAGAAGATTTTGGTTATATTCTCACTAACGAAACTATTTTAACATTTAACAGACTCACTTTCTCTTCATTCCTATCAGCTTCGTACTTCACTTCAAATTTGAATCGAAATGTTTTTTTTTTTTTAAATGCATTTTGTCCGGGAATTCCCGACGGTTTCACAGTTGCTATTTGGTTCTTTATAGTGGAAGAAAATGGAGTATTGATTTTTTAATCAATATTTCGTCAAAATGTGTTATGATTTCAATCAAAATCTAGTTATTGCTTTTGGAATTTCTTTCATCAATTGAAGAAGATCAAAAAGTGATATGCAATGGACATAGCGAAGGGAAAATGTTTTATATTGTCTAAAATAACTCCCTAAATGATAAATATCATGTATTTTCTTTAGAAGATATAGTCAAATTGATATCATAAGAGTGATGTCAATGGCTTGAACTAATTTGCAACTAAAAAATTTTCAAAATAATAACTGATAAAATTTGGAATTATGTAAGCATATACCACAGTCGAGCATTAAATAATGGTGGGAGATTAGTTATTTCGAGGTCAAAAATGAAGGAGGGTAAAGGTCAAACATATCAGATTAAATAGGCGATCATTCAGTTTTTTTTTTTCCTTTTCTTTTCTTTTCAAAACGGTAAGCTATGGTGATTTAATGGGTAATACAGAGATGGAAGCCTTGATCTTAGAGCTTAGAATAAATAATTCAAGGTAAAATATTAAAATTCGTTAGATTTGTGTAAGTCCACATACTCAGTCCTTCATTTTTTTCTACCTTTGAATTTGAAATCGATGACGAAAGATCAGCAAAAAGTCTCTGACTGTGCTATTGAAGGAATTTTTGTCAAGAGTTGTCACTTCTAAAAAATAATATTCAACATTTTTTTTCAATGATCACCGCTGTACTTTTAGCATTAAACCTTACGTCGTCATTTTGCTATTTTTCATTTTATTTTATTGTTTTTTTTCCTTTTTTTTTTTTTTTTTTTTTTAGCCAACAGCATTAAGAAAAAAAGAAAAAAAAATCGGAGTAATAATTCAAGGAATAAAACTAGTCTGAACACTTAGCGTCAGTTGTTTTATTTTGTGTGGATGTGGAACTTCAGTTATAATTAAATTTCTCTATGGAAATATTAGCAATCATAACAGAGATACATCGAGTGCTTCATACTATGTGAATTTTCCACGCAGCCTCATCAACTTATCATCTGTTTTTCTATCTACGCTGATCTGTTAATCATTTCAGTATGATTCTAGAATTTTGGTGAGTAATTTTTGATATTTGATCAGGCATACAGCATATTGACGAAAAGAATACGTATCTTGCTGTGAAATGCAGAAAAAAGCATTTGATAGTACAATCATCCGAGAAACATACGTCGAATTTTTGTGGTAGAATAATTGCAATATGTAATTGCGTTTAATTGTTTTTAATTTTTGTTTAAATCAGAAATGCCGAAATTGTGCCATTCAATGATCGAAGTACACTTTTAAGCGCCTCTCGATCTCAGAATTCGGACTGATGAAACAAGCCATAATATTATTTATAAATTCAAGAACTAAAATCTCGAAATTGAAACCCGATTTCCTAAAACATGTTTGTTTAAGATAGCTCATTACAACAGTACTCATCCATGATCTGTGGTGTGATTTATTCTAGCAAAGAAAGATGAGTGAAGAAGACTGTTGGGTTGAAAGATGCAAAAGATTCAGAAGAAAAAGACAATTATCTGATGTCATCACCATCATGTTTCATTTTTTTTTCCATTTGATAATAATGATGAGTGATATGAACTAATAACAACTGATAAGAGAATTGACATCTGTCGGCTCTTGCATTTCTATTCAGTTCTCTTTCCCCCTCCCAAAAGAACAATTCATAATAATTTTGAACACTTCAAATGTATTGAAATAATATGGTGGGGAAAGGAAAAAAAAAAGGAATTATCACAAGTTTATGCCTTAAAAAATGATTTTCGATGTATTTGAAGCCACGGAAATGCCTCCTTCGGTCACTCCAGACGTATGAAAGTTTTTATCACTTGAAGAAGTGAGCATATGAACTTTTACCCCGGAACTTAAGCTTGGAATATCTCAGCATCTCTCTATCGCTCTTCTTGAACCGCGAATAAACCACGTCCAGGTGATATTTCGGAGACTTAAGATCAAATGAAAGCATAAATTTCCCATCATACACTGACGAACATGCCTCATCAATTTGCAGTATCGGTTCAATCATCATGCGAGTGTGAAATTTGTCGCTCAAAATAAATATTTTTGATCTTTGCTGCGAAAGATGAGAATTTTGAAAAGAATTTTCTTCTCTTATTCAAACAATGTCTCTGATAACATCATTTATCGATCTTTGGTCAGCTCTATTCTCCCACCACGTCATTCACATTCTTTGTCATCGATTATTTGTACTTTTTCAAGGGTTCAGTTATGAAATTTTTTAGTAACAAACAAGTAATAGATAAGAAACAAATGAAACTTTTCCACGTGACTCACATTTTTATCATCAATGCATTTCGAAGGTTATTATTTGAACTGAAATCCGAACTGAAATTCATTGGAGTTTTCTTCTCACTGCTCAAGAGATGATTATTACGAGGTCAAGAACAAGTGTTTTCTCAGTTTACCTCTGAAACTGACAGGAATAAATGAAGTTGGATGGCATATATGAAGTTGCATGTGACTGCAATAGCAGCGATGCATTTACCATTGTTATTCTTCTTTCTGAATTCTTTCTTCACATTGCTAAATTAGATCCCAGTGAAACTACTGAATTGAGAATCTTCCGAAACTTTGAAAAAGATCATTATACTTATGATAAAGTTATTATTATCTACTAATAATCTGTTCCTTTACTTAACAGGTTTCCGTTCATAAGCGAGTTTAAAAATTGAATCGAAAAAGTATGCAAATATATGCAAAATTCGGACATGTCTGAAATTAGCTCATCAGGCTTAGCTGTTCTAATATAAAATCAAATCAGTGTTAAATTTAAGCAATAGTATAATTGCTTTTACTATCATTATAGCTTCAGCTTTTCTGATAAAAGGAGAGAAAAAGAGAGAAAGGAAAAGAAAAAGGATAGCAGAATTAATTAGACTTATCTTACTGCTTAATCTACTGATATTCTGGATTAACTTTTCTTCACAGTTATTAAATTGATTTCCGGAAGTACATTTTTATTGAGAAAAAATTTTGAAATGAAATTTGATTTTCAGTAATTTTTGTCGTAAAAAAATATTTCTCTTGGTTAGCTGTTATAGATAATAATTATTCAAAGAATAGTACCTTTATGGAGAATTTACTAATGTCGAATGTGTCAACGATGGTTGTTGATAAGAACATCGCTTGAGTTCCCC